>APFE030977408.1:0-10712 GCA_000404065.3 Pinus taeda | reverse complement strand
AAAATAATCTTTTTAAGTATACCAAACCATTAATATTTTTCAAAATTCTTAGTTTGGTCTTTCCTTTATTCATACATGTAAGTTAACGCCCAAAAATTGTTCATGGGAATTTTCTTCATTCTTAATGACCAAATGTAAATTTTGTCGATAAATAGGTAAACATACACTGGTCGAAAGATGAGTTGATAATAAATTTCATAATATTGATTAATTCTTTTTTATTTTTATTTTTAAAGTTAATTAATTGTTTTGAATAGTTTTTGGATTTAGTTAATTATATTGAGATATAATTAAATAATTATTTTGAAGTGTAATATAATAGATATATTTTAATTTTAAATGTTTTAAAACTTATTATTACTAGCAATTGTCCCAAAAGGTACAAAGAGAGGCCGATAGGATTATTAAATTAGAATTGTTGAATTTCTCTAGAAGAAATATTGGTTCAAATTTGAGCATCTAGAATAAGCAAAAGAACATTCCCTTAGATTAAGAGATCATCAAACCATAGCAAAAGCACCATTAATCGATAAACATAATACAAGACCGACGCTAATACTGGCCGGAAAGGTCCAACATTGTAAAACCTTTCAGAACCAACTATTGAAATGGGTGGAAGTTCAGTCAGGACTCAGAAAACACCCGGTAGGCCCAGAAAAGACCAAGAAATTCACTCACTCCAGTGACGAATGGATACACTATTCCTGATCTGCCCGCCCGGTGGCAAATTCAAGTGAATACATACAATATCCCCAATCTGCCCGCTAGATGGGAAATTCAAGTGTTTGATGGCCTGAAATATATCTTGGGCGATCAGCCGAGCGTCCATCGAAGATCCGAGCAGACCTGCTTTTCCCAAGCCGGCGGCATACAAACCCTCCCTTCCCTTCCAGTTGTCTGGAGACAGCTTTCTTGGAAATCCGTCGTCTAAGAAAAGCTCTCCGCTATTCTACAAATTAAGTGGCGAATTTCAAAATTAGGGATCTTCCAAAGAAAAAAACCGTACGAAAGCAGAAAATCACTGATTAGGCATACCTTGAGCCAGCGGAGTACTGCACTCCTGTAACCAGTCGCAAAGATTATAACGTCGAAATCCTCTTCTCGATTGTCTTCGAACTCGACCCTAGTGGCCGTTGCGCGACGGAAATTTGGGACAACCTGCCATTAAAGCTGTTAACAGAAAACTTGGACTGGCTTCAAAATTCTGCTGCCATAAACTCGGCGCACGGATGTGAAGTGGATAGGTAGAATGGAAAAGATAATAAATATAGATTACACGATTGATCCCCTAAACCTCAGTCCACATAAATATGCTGTGGTTTATCTGGTAAAGGTTTCCTAAGATTCTTTGGTTTGGGATTTTCTTGGAGTTTGAACAACAGAAATCGAGATTTAACCAGCAAATTTTGACCCGATTCTCACGAAAACCCCTTTAAAAAAAATTCCCATATATTTTTGATACCATTCTACTGAAAACTCTAGGAAAAATCCCATTTGTATATATAAATAAACTACCTTATAATACGAACTCCGAACTCCCTTATAATACAATGTATAGAAACTCCTCTGTTCGCAGATCTAAGATTGTTCTTATTTTTCTTTGACATTTTTCCAGCAATATTAGCAAGTATGAACGAGATGTTAGTAGTGTTGTGAAGTTTTCATTTATCTATCAGTAAGAAGTTCTGCAATATACTGTTAGACCACAAGGCTCATACATGTCCATATACATTAGTAAAAGTAACACACAAAGTCTGGCTTACAGAGCAAGAAACCGTATTTGATTCCAAGCATGCACATGCTGAAATGTACTAAAAACCCACTAGATTCCTAAAACTCAAACAACTCCATTAATAAGGGCCTGGGCATGAACTTCCCTGTGCTGTGCAAGACTACCAAGTTCTACGTGAAATTTCCATGGTAGAATACTTTATATGAGATGGTGAGCATACTAGGAAATATGCATAATCTCAACTCTAAGTTCTGCAACATTCATCAGCACTTCACGTTCCTTGAAACTTGAAATAATATGTAAAAAGGATTTGCTGATAGATTTTAGAGAACTTTATCGTTTTATACCATTTAAGTTTCCCATAAGGTGGACTGAATCTAACCTAGAATGTTAGCTCGATGCCTGTATAAGATAGCGAAAAAGCAAATGTTAGTCTATATCTGTAACATCTTATTGTAAACTGAAAGTGCCCTCCTTGGATCATGAAACATTGACATCTACGAACCAGGTTGCCCTCCAGAATCTGAAGCGTCCAAAAGCTAAAAAATGTGTGCACATAGGTCGCTAATTCACTACAAAAATTTCCATTCTCCAATACCTTTTTCCCTTTCTTTCCAACCGTTAATCCCAAGTGCCTGTGTTCTTGGATACGGCCCGTTGAATTCTGAGGTCCCTCCCCTGCAATACAAATGCTCAATCTCAGTCCTGGCAGAAAATAAAAAGAGAGATACATACCCGCTAACACTGGGCCCAATTTAAGAAAACAAGAGGAAGGGAAGAAAGAAAAAGTGGAGAGAAAAGATCTATGCAGAATTTCAAAGGAAGAAAACTGGATAAATTTGACCATCTTCTTCAAACTTAAGTGCGATACTATTTTTCCTTAATCATTAGAGTTATTTAAATGTAATGACATATTTTTCAGTTTAAAGACTCCTCTCTGTTTACTATTTTTCTGAGACCCCAAACCTCTGCCGGCATTGCAGATGAAAAAACTACTTAATTCCACAAGAGTAAGACATCTTCTCACAAATTTAGAAATAGCCACATACAAACAAATTAGAGGCCTCATCAAGAAATAATGATGTTTTTAGAGGAAGTGTCCAGTCCTGCTGCATCCCCACTCCCTATCTACAACCATATAAAGTGATGAACTTATAGTAAGATTACACTAACAAATTGCTTAGACAGTATACTATAATGTAGTAATATAGTCTAGCAAACCGGTTCTAGAGGCAGACCCTTTGTTTGCATCAAGGGGCAAGGATGGAATCAGCCATCTGGGATGTGCAGCTTCAAATTTACATGACTAATGTAAGCCATTCGTAGTAATATAATCTAGCAAACCGGTTCTAGAGGCAGACCCTTTGTTTGCATCAAGGGGCAAGGATGGAATCAGCCATCTGGGATGTGCAGCTTCAAATTTACATGACTAATGTAAGCCATTCGTCCTCTAGGTTTTTCCTGGTCAAAAGCTTGAATAACAAAAATCTCATAGCATTAACAGATCTATACCACCTAAAGCAACAACAGTGGATCGTGCACAAGAAATGAGTTTGATGGCCTTATCAACAAACAAAAAACAAAAGGGCAGGAAATTAGGTATCCTTAGATTAGTATGTCCTAGTCTAAATCAAATATCTGTTGGGCTGTGGTCTAGGACCAAGTTGGATCATTTGCAACAATGATGATCCAGGTTCAATACCCCAGGGGTTAATCCCTGTGGCACCCTTCAATGGTGGAAGATAACCTGTTTTTAAAGTAGATTTTGCGTGGGGTTTTGAACCCAAAAGGACTTGCAACTTTTATTTCTTTTACAGAAACCACCCCTTGTTTGGCAGGAGAAACTCCTAGGACGCCTTTGGGGATTTCCATTTGTTTACCATTAGACCCCAGCGCAATCAACAATAAAAGGTAAGGCTTAAGGTGAACAAGGGATGGACTTCAGTCTAGGGTCATGAGTTCTCTGTGGCATAAGTTCAACCCCAACCTTCCGGTGACCACATAACTACTGAAGGTGCCAAATAAAACCTGGTCAAGGCATTGGGTAAAATGCCATAAAGGGACTTAACAATTACGATCAAATATTTCAAACATTGGGGAAAAGCAGGGGGTAATGAAAGAGCGCATACCAAGTGGGGGCATGGAAGCGGCCCTGTCCATAGCTTCTCTGCCTCTTCTGTCCCAGCCCACAGGACAAGACCCCATTATCTTCATCCTCCTCATCATACTCTGCATGCAAAGCTACAACACTCCTTGGAATTGAACTCGGATATATTGCTTCTCTCGCCATAAACGTTACATTTCTGCCATCAGCATTGTCAACATTAAATGTGAGCATAAAATCATCCAGCCTGCGCACATAGTCGCGAACTCGTTCCCGAACAGCCCAGAGCAACTGGTTCTCCAAGTTCCTTCCTCGGGCCACCTGAATATACAGCACCTCAGAGCCCGTAAAAGCATGGATTCGATCGACACCCTGCTCCAATGCGGCCATTAAACCCTCTATTAATGCCAAGTGCTCGGCAACGATTTCGTCCACATAATAACCCAGTTTTTTCTGCACCTCAAACAAGATTTCCCCCGCGGGCTTTTTAATGACGACACCAACGGCCGTTGCTTCAACTAACCTTGAGAAAGAAATGCAGAACACGTTTTTAAAGTCCGTTATTTGGCAGCAAGGAACGAATGACCTGTTTCCCTGGCGAAGCACGCTGGTAAAACCGGTGAACAGGAAAAATGCAGAGGATTTACAGGAGCTCGGGTCTCGGTTTTTATCAGAAGGCATTAGACGAAACTTGTTCTGCGGCTTCTGGATGGGCCTCCAACGCTTGCCCAGCATCATACCAAAAATAAAACAAGGAAAAATCCCCAACGCTTGCCCAGCATCATACCAAAAATAAAACAAGGAAAAATCCCCAAACCAGAAGCTCCAGCCCACAGCGGAGGCCCGGCTCTTGTACGCCAATGACGCAACTTCTAGAGGCAACAGAACCCAAATTTCACGCCACAAATTTCACCCCACGTGTCAAACTGAATGCTCGACTTTCTTCTGCAAATCGCGTTTTGCTGAACCAAATTTCACGCCACGTGTCGACCTAGCAATGAAAAGGACGACGAAAGCTTGTTTCAAAGAAAGGCCTATCGGCCTAATTAGTTTTACACCTCAAAGAGTAGGTGAGTTGGTAATCACGATGCAGTCAAGTTTTTAGAAAGGCGGGCTCCATACTAAAGGTCATGAGTTCAATTTCTTGGGACTAACTCAGAGGTATGGAGAGAGGCGAGTATAGCTCCCAGGGGTTATAGTGGTAGAACTTAGAATAGACCCCGTGTAACTCGAGTTGTGAGGATGCTCCAGTTGCCGATTCCTCTGTAGGCAAAAAAAAATTATTAATAATTTTATATAATTTTATGATTATACAATTGTAATGATTTTAAATAGTTTAAAGAAAATGATTAATATATTTATTATTATATATATATATAATTTTAGTAGTAATATGTTTTAACTATTTGATTGTAATTTGATATGTGATTAAATATATTATTTAAGAATTTTTTAGTTTTCTAATTTGTTTTCTTATAAAATATGTTTATAAGAAAGCAAATTTTTTAATTAGCATTTCAACATAGAGGTTTAAAAAAAAAACCTTTAGATGGTTGTTATCCCAATAATTTGAGATTTATTATATACTAAGTTTAAGAGGGTGGATACTTCGAAGTTAGAGGATTAGTGGCTAGTAACAATTGTAATTGCTAGTAATAATGGTAAGCATTGTCATCCTACGTAACCTTATCTTTCAATTTAAGGGGGAGAAATATTATTATTATGCTTTTAAATTTAGTTTCATTTGTTTTAGTTTAAGGAGGAGAAATATTATTATAATGTTTTTAAATTTAGTTTAAAGTATTCATAGCAATTAATAATCACTATATTGAAGTTATTTTGTTTAATGTTGTGAAAAAGGGAGCTAAGAGGGAAGAGAGAATGGAGGCAACCTTGAAGAGGAGACATACTGCAAACTTAATAAAGAAGTTTTGGAGGTAGGTAGGAAACTACCAAAACTATGAATTCAGTTTAAAACCCTAGACTGAATATGGTTGGGATGTTTTAGGTTGAACTTATTAGGTCTATGTTCTACAATTGTTCTAGATATGAAGCTAGTTGGTTCCGCAATTTTTCTACTTATGAAGCTAGCTCTGGGGCAGTCTCAGTAGAGAGTACTGATTCTCAATGGTTGGGAGGAGGAGCATTATATGCCCTGTAATTTTGTGGGAACTCCATTACATGAGAAACAGAAAAGTGGAACAACTATTTTGTTTTGAGTTTGAATTGTTATGCACTCTGTGATTGAGGAATTATGTTTTGGAGTTTTGTGTAAAGTGTAAGACTTTGTAACTTATTGAGGAATTATGTTCAACTTTTTCTGTAGTGTTGGTATAGGTTAGTTCCAAGCTAGAGCCAACAAGGTCTAATTAGCTAGGAACAATCTTAAACCTTATTAATCAATCTACACAAGGACTAGCTGGGAAGAGTCATAAACCTTATTAATCAATCTCGATGGTAAACCTTATTAATCAATGTGGAGAGGGAAGACATGTCCAAAAAAAATCCAAACTTAATATAAAGTTACAACTACCTTTAAAAAAAAAAAATTGTTGACAAAAAAGAATCCATAAACTTCATAAGCAAAACATGTATGAACCTAGAAAAAAAAGATGGTATATATATAACTTTCACAACACAATCAAAAATAAAATTTAAAAATAAAATTTATTTCTAAATTAAAGAAACATAAGTACAAATAACTCAATAAGTGCATGGCCGCTATGGAAACCATTAACAAAGAAACTAAAGACATTACTAATATCAAATCTGAGCCATGGAAGAAAATAAAAGAACTCTTTATAATAAAAATAATTTACGAACCCTATGCTCTTAGGTTTAATAGAAGACTAGTCGACAAAGGATTTCAACATCACTATATAGTTTCAAAAGACTGTAAATATAAGTCTTACAACTAAAATTAATTTCTACCAAGGCGGAAGGTCGTAACCTAATAATGACTGAAGGTAAATTATCTCACACATTACATAATAAGGGCGTGGAGTGTTTCTTAGCTGGAATAAACCCTAAACCAAATTCTTAATTACTTCTCAGCCCATCATGGTTTTCAAAGGCCACTGGGTAATTAACATAAAGCCCTATTATAACCAATATAGAAGAAAAAATACTCCACAGGGAAATTAACATAAAGCCCTACTGTAACCAATACAAAAGAAACAAGACGGGCTGCGGGGCAGCTAGTCCCTGCCCCCGCCCAATAGTCAAACAAAAAGTCGAAAGTCGTCGATTTGTTTGTTAGGTTGCAAATGTTGTCGTGTGCGGAAGATGATTTGATTTTGCTTTGTGCAATAGCTGTCTGTGCCCACAGATGCATTGTTGGCCTTACTGTCAATAAACAGCTCTGGTTCGAACACCAAACAAATCTGTAATTCCTTCACAAAGCGATCAGCCATGAGATTAATTCTAGTGCTTCACGTCATGGTTCTCTTGCTCTCCGCCAGTTCTAGCAGAACCACGGAAGATTCCACTAAGAGGTTCATGCATGGTACTTTTAGGTGCTCTGCCAAAGAATATCGTACCTGAAATCAAGTGATTTTTTAGCAGTAGTTGGGCTTTGTTTCACTGTGTAAATACAAAAGAATTAACATGGGCCTCCATATCGTTAATATCTATAAGTAAAATCTGTAATTCCTTCACAAAGCGATCAACCATGAGATTGATTCTAGTGCTTCACGTCATGGTTCTCTTGCTCTCCGCCAGTTCTAGCAGAACCATGGAAGATTCCACTGAGAGGTTCATGCATGGTACTTTTAGGTGCTCTGCCAAAGAATATCGTACCTGAAATCAAGTGAGTTTTTAGCAGTAGTTGGGCTTTGTTTCACTGTGTAAATACAAAAGAATTAACATGGACCTCCATATTGTTAATATCTATAAGTATACATGAATCATAGAATTCAATCAGCCACTCAGAGCTTTTACTCAATATGCCCAATAACGCATCTTTGCTCCAATTTGACGTATTGACATCTGAATCCTAATAGCCAATGTGCTGGTTCTCTTCCAGTAAAGTTCACATGTAAAAAGATATATATGAACACTAGGAAATAAAAGATATATATGAACAATAGAAATAAAAAAACACCTCATATTAATATCAAAGGAAATATTCAGAAGATGACCAAACAATACGCTTATGGCAGAGCTAATGCAAATATGTTCTATAAAGTGAAACAACACATGATAAGCTATGTAAAGTGAAGAAACAAATGTTGAATTGCACATCGGTAAATATACATCGGTAAATCATGTGTTCGTAAAATATGCCCAGTTGTCATTACACTATGTTCGAATGGCCTTGTGGCTGGATGGCTGCCAGTTGTTGGCGCTCGGCCTAATCTTCTGCCACGTATGGTTGTCTCCTACTCCAAGGGTAAGCCCTCTCTATCGGACATTCAGCTGCTTCCCTTGTTCATTCAATAAGCTCTTGATCCAGTACCAGCAGCATACCTTCCATCAGTGCCGGATCAAGACCCAGACCTTCGTGATCCAGACCCACACTGACGAGATCCGCACCCAGGAGCAATTATAGGCCATATTCAATATCCAGATCCTTCTGTCATTATATAAGATGCAGACCTGGATAAGTTCATTGACCGAATGGAAGCTACCGTAGAGGCAGATGCAGCAGTTAACCCCGTCAACCATCGCAACCTTTTTACTGTGTGAAGGGGGAAGGTTTGTATCGAGGTCATAAGCTGCGGCCGCGAACAGGTGAGGTTCAGTCGACAGAGGAGCTAACTGCATATTTGCCATTGCTGGAAGGTTTCTTCGGCATCCTAAAAATCTGTAAAGAAAATGGAGACAATAAGTTTATTCAAGTCCTTTTACTCAGTTCAGGTAAGCTATCATGCTAAATGTTGTTTATTTGAGCTTAAACCATGAATGTCTGTGTAGGAAATCGGTTATTTAGGGTCTTAGGGTTTTGATGGAATCATATTTCCAGAAAAATGGAAAAAAAGCCTATTTTCTGTTCATATGGAAGTATTGTCTGGACAGAGCTTGACATTGTCTTGAAATGTGCGTACACTGAACTTGATTGTCTATTTTGAAATGTGTCTGGACAGAGCTTGAATATTTGCACTGAACTCTGCCTGCACAGATCTTGATTGATTGCATAGAGCTTGATTGGTTGTATTGAATTATGTGTACATATAGTTTGATTAATGTATTGTACTTTCTTAGGCCCCAACTCTGTATATTTGCATTTTCCTATTTGTAAATTGTATGGGCTACAGAAAATTTGTGAGCAAGCTTACAATAGGCAGATCACAATAAGTGATGAGAACAAACCTTTGTTTCTTCACTAATCAATATTTAGTTAATGCAAGAGTTTAGTTTTGTGGAGAATTGATGGCAACATAACTTGCAAGAAAATATGGCCATAATTTTTATCTGCGAATATCTGTGCTGCATTTGTGGTTTTAATTTCTGAAAATGGTAATGACTGAGATTTCTAACAGTCCAAAGAAATATTTGCATCTATGTTTGACTGTTTGTGTTAGGTAGTCCACCAATAAGTTATCTCAGGGAATTTTTACTAATAGTAATACTATATGTGCTGAATGAAAGGGCCGAGCCCGACTATGGATGGGCAGATACTGTTGGAAACTCGGCGCAGTTGTTATCAATCCATTTTGCATAAACAAAATAAAGTGTTGTGCTTTTGCTTGATAGGGCGTTGGCTTCTTGATCTTTAGCCAGTTTGGTATATAGGCAAGAAGGGTATGGCTTGGGCAAACAATTCCGCTCAGCATCAGCCTCGCGTTCATAAACATATTTACACAACATTCATAAGCACATTTACACATCACTCATAGGCATATTTACACAGCATTTCATAAGCACATTTACACAGCATTCATAGGCATATCATATCTTAATTTAAGAATGAATTATAAACCTGAATTCATCCATGCTAACGCCCTTGCTTCAGCTTTGCGTGTATACAGCTGCACAGATTAAAAGAAAAAGCAATTTATAGTATTCTAATATTTGCGTGTATAGAGCTGCACAGATTAAAAGAAAAAGCAATTTATAGTATTCTAATATTTGTGTGTATAGAGCTGCACAGATTAAAAGAAAAAGCAATTTATCTGTCATATAAGTCTTTGAAAGCAATTTATTCTTTGAAAATGTTTATTGCAGATGGTGTTTCCTGAAGGCAATGTTGCGTTTGACCTCTCCTCTATAGAAGAGGAACAGTACGATCCTGCAGGCCACAGAACTTTGTTGGAGTTTCCACGCCACAGAAGCAGGGGTTCTTTGCAGGCAACAACAAAGCTTCATCTTACGGCTGGTGATTGACCTGCCTCATGCCTCATGATTCCAACTTGATCTTACAGACTCTCTACGTTTGGCTACGGATAACAAATAGAGATCATTTTAAGGCAGGTTGTTGTTCTCATGCAAATTATGGTTTTGACACAACACTGCAGGGATTGTTTGACACGGCAGGGCAATGTTGACACGACAGGGCCGCCATGGTTATGGTTTAACATAAGTACATAAGTTTTGTTAGTTTTGTTAACATTTTATGTTAGGCGATTAATGCTAATGCAAACCTAGCATTAGTTCATGAAACTGTCAAATGACCTGATCACTTGTACTTGTCCTAACTTTTGAGCCCATATACCTGCCCATATGCCTCGTTTTGAGGCCAAATAAGATGAAAAATCCGTTCATTGGTTAAAGGAATAAAAAAATATAAAATATCGTGCTGCATTTCAGCGAACTTTGTTTTAAGTTATATAACGTTGGTTGGTTATCGTGCACGTTGGTTGGTTACAGTGCCAAAGTAATGCTAGCTTTACAAATCGATTACTATAGTCCCTGCCAGCCCGGAAGGGCAGGGACTAA
>APFE030977406.1:0-11164 GCA_000404065.3 Pinus taeda | reverse complement strand
CCATGGCATTCCCCACACTCTTCCCTACAGGCAACGCAATGATCATGCAACCAAGACTTACAAAAGTTGAGATGCATGAATATGCTTTACACTTGCTGCACTACCATGATAACCGCTTCGGCCAACACCCAAGATTCCGCTATTATATTTATAACATTCTATTGCGCCACCGTAGCCAAGCAACAACTAATGTTTTCGTGAAAAAGTACATTGAAAACAACTTGCCAACAACGGTTTCAGATCTACGCCAGTGTCTGCATGATTCTCCATAATCAAGATTGCCAGAGCAAATAATGCGGTTCGGTTCAGCCCTACGAGGAACACGGTCTTTCTGGAACAAACGACGATCTGAGCTGACTGACATGATCACGCAAATAGGAAGCCCAACATTCTTCTTCACTCTCAGCGCAACTAATACTAAATGGCATGACTTGCACACAATCATGCCCAACAACGTTCCTTCCAATTCAATCAACCCCTTCCAATGGAAAATTCAAAACATAATTAAAAACCCACATCTAACAACCCAATATATGCATTGCAGATTTACAATTTTCCTTGAAGAAATCCTACAAAAAGGCCTCCATGCAATCGACTACTGGTGCAGGTATTATTTAATATCCATTTCCCTCTACATTAATTTTATACATTGTATATATACGTATTAACCATATGTAAACTTTATATTATTTTCAGATACGAATGGCAACATCGAGGATCTGCACACATTCATGGCTTCCTTTGGCTACAAAATGCACCAGACATGGACACACTTGATTGGGACAATGCACTAGAAATTGCTAATGCACATAAATATTTCGACCACTGCGTAACTGCCGGGAATCCACGCCAAGCAGAACACCGAAATATTCCACTTCACCAATCAACAATTCATAACCCATGTCTTCTTGACACAGCATCAATATTCGCGTCCAATCAGTCTGAAGACTATACAGAGCTCATCAACTGCATTCAACGTCATACAAAGTGTCATGAATCTTCTTGTCTTCGTAAGAAAGACAATGTACTTAGCTGCCGATATGGAGTACCATGGGAGTTGAAATCCACTTCTTCACTTTTCATTGACGATAAAGGTCATAAAACCTACGTCCATGCTCGCAATGATGAAAGGTTGAATATTCACAATGTCGATCTACTCTCTATTTGGAGAGCGAATGTTGATTGCCAACCAGTCCTTTCTCTCCATGCTGTGTTGAAATATATTTCAAAGTATGCAGCAAAAGCAGAAACAAGATCTGAAAGCTACCGTCAAGTGTTATCACGGCTATTAGAAAGTGCCCTTCCAGAAGTGCCTACTGTTGTTGTCATCCGAAAACTCCTTACAGAAACGATTGCAGATAGAGACATCGGTGCACAAGAAATATGCCATATGTTACAAAAGCTACCTCTTTCTCTATGCAGCCGTACATTTCGTTTTTTGAATGTCAACAGGGCTGTTTTCAGACGTGTTTCACAAGACACTGAAAATCCCAGGTCGACACCAAACTTTATCGTTGCATATATGAACAGGCCTACCTCATTAGAATCACTGTCCCTCCTTGAAGCTGCACGCTCGTGGTCATATTCTGCCCAGCGGAGGAATAACCAATGGAAACACATATTCCCCCCAATGATTGTACATGTCTTGCCATGTTACAATGTCATTCCTTCCTCTGCTAATCCTTCTTATGCCACCTTCTGCTGGAGTGAATTACTATTGTATTTCCCTTTCTGAACACTCCCTGGTGATATTGGTTCAACTGATGCAGAAATTATCACCCACTGGGAACAAAAAAAGGGTACATATACACCATGGCATGTCCATCGAGAAATTGAGAACCCACAAAGCCCACCTACTGAAGATCAAACTACCCCGCACACCCCTCCTGATTCCATGCAGATGAATGAATGGCAAATCCTCTCTCAGCTGCACCCAGGTTACAATATTGCAATTGATGACCTCGACATGATTGGCTACCGCGACTTTGATGTCAACCACAATTGGTCACAAAATACTATCCCTCCCCCCTTGCAGGAAACTGCCATAAATTTCATTGAATTCAACCACTCAACCATTCAAAACCAACATCATTCTTTTTCCAACCTTCCCCATGATCACACATTATCCCCTACCCAAAACATAGCTTTTACCACTATTTTTTCACACTTCAAAGCCCCTTCGCCAAAACCTCCACGCAGAATCATCATATAAGGGACAACTGGCACAGGAAAATCCCATTTGATTAAATGTCTGCAACAAGCATTTGTCGAAAAATCACCAGCAAACAAAAACCCTTTGTTGTTACTTGCACCAACCAGCGTTGCAACTTTCAACATAAATGCCCTCACAATTCACTCTACCCTTCGTATCCCTATCCAAACAATGCATCCTCTCGAAGGCCAACCACTCCTATAACTGCAAGAGCAACTCCATCATGTAGAATAAATTCTCATTGATGAAATGAGTTTCATTGGTCCCAAAATGCTTTCTCGCATTGACAATCGTCTAAGAGAGGCATTTCCTCTTCATCGGAATGCACCCTTTGGTAACTGCTCAATTATCCTTGTCGGAGATTTAGGCCAACTACCACCTGTAAAAGACATTCCTTTATACGCTGGGACATCACGTGGCACTGCACTTTGGCGCAACTTCAATATATTCATAACACTTTCAACCGTTTTCCGTCAACAAGGAACTAGCCCATCCCAGGTTGCTTTCCGGCAAATACTTGCAAATCTTCGGAATGGAATAACTACACTTGAAGATTGGCAGCACCTAATGTCAAGAACAAGTTCATCTCTTACAAATGAAGAAAAATGCACATTTGAAGAATCCATGCACCTATTTGCAACAAACAACTCAGCTGTCTTACATAATAAGATAATGCTTAAAAAATTGAACATCCCAGTAGCAGTTTGTTCTGCAGAACAACAAAGGCAGAAGACTCCTACTACAACAAAAGATGAACAGCTGCCTGCAAAAGTGCTCTTATGCAATGAACAAAAAGTTATGCTCACCAGCAACTTATGGGTACATGCAGGCCTTGTCAATGGCGCACTTGGAAAGGTCATCTCAATATTTTATTCAATTGATTTAAAGCCCCCAGAATTACCATCCTTTGTGGTTGTCGACTTCAAACAATACAAAGGAACACCATGGGACATTTCACACCCAACATATGTACCTATTTCTCCCATCACAAGGGGTACACGCCGTCAAATACCACTTCAAATGGCATGGGCTTTAACGATCCACAAGTCACAAGGAATGACATTAGACAAAGCAACAGTGGATATCGGCACCAGAGAACGCCAAGGGCTAACGTTCACTGCAATTTCAAGAGTGCGGTCATTGGCAGACATACACATCAATCCAACATTCCCATTCTCACGCATTGCACAAATGCACAAGAATCCATATCTTCAGCGTAGACAACAAGAAGAGTCATTGCTTGCATCAAAATCTATTCAGGATAATACACTTTAGCCAATCGTACAACCTGTCTTCCAAAATTACACACATGGTAAACACCACTCACTACATAACAAACTTTCACATACATTTGCTTGTTATTACATACCCTTTCATATGATTTTATACTTGTTGGAATCGTTTATTTTATTTTATATATTCAAACAAAATTGTCAAACATATCCATTGTCACTTACAATGTTTCCTTTTTTGATGGCAACAGGTATGGATACAGGCTACCTACGAATGTTTTATGCATGTTGCGAAGAAATCCAGCAACAGGAACTAACCTTAAAAGATATGCAGACAAGGATCTTGCCACAGCAATCATTGTCGCTTTACCGTTTGTGCCCAACAATTGAGTTGTTAAAGAGAATAAGAAAACTACATAAGCTAACAATTCACATTTATTAAAGAGATGGACACAGGCAAATGCGGCATCAATTACAAGAACAACTCGCACAATATGGCACCACAATAAACACTAATTGGTGTTGTTGATGCCATGGCCCATCATGCATATATGATTAGCTGCTTATTCTCAATTACAACTATATGTGATAGAATGCTTTATTGTACATATGTTTAGAAGCCAACGAATACTTTCATTGTATATATGTTTAGTTATAACCTACCAAGCACATCTCCATGTGTAAACCATATGTTAAAGTGAAATGCAACAGTCATGCTCCTACTGTTTAGTTCACTCATCAATGGTAAATGTTTCACTTGCTTTACCACAGCTTTTATGCCTTCAAAGACATGTTCTTCGTGTTCTATTAAAGGTTTTATATGGTATTGGTATCCCTCTGCTTATTGTCATGCTTTCCTGTAGAATGTCTTCTTGATCTTTTCTATGTTCTGCAGACTTACCTAATAATTGCTTCCATTTACTACTAGAACAATGGTACTATATGAAGATTGTATTTCCAATCATATAGTATTTCAAATATCACCTCAAACACTGGTGACATTACCAGTTGAATTTCTTGGACAAGTGAATCTTTTTATTCTGAGGATCCATGTTTACAGATTATTTTAATGATTAATTATATAGAAGGAAAATGGCTGGCATACAGATCAAAAGACAAATTGCTTTGGCATACCAAAAAAATGCTATCACTCTCATTTTCATTTTATTTGGAGTTATTGTACTTCAGAGCTAAGAACTTCCTTCAAAAACATAACTTGTGCAACATGACTTTCTTTCAACAACATTCCTTGTGCAACATGACTTCTCTTCAACAACTTATGCTATCAGTCACATTCATTTTTATTTGATTTGATTTGAATTTATTGTATGTCAAGACTAAAGCTTTCCTTCAAGAACATGCCTTGTGCATGCCCTGTGCAAATAGCTGGTTTAACATGGAACTTTATATATCGTTACATGAAATTCAGCCAGATAAAGAGAACGGTAAGGAAATAACATGGATAACTGCTAGATAATTCCCATTCCAAGTAAAAGTATCAATTAAGGCAAGCTACATTTCCCAGTCATATTCACTCTGAAATATTAGTTATCAAGCTACATTTCCCAGTCATATAATCTGAAATATTAGTTATCAGAACATTTCGATTAGGCCATATAAGTAACAGCACAGACAAGATATGATACAAAAAACTGGAAGGGATGTCGTTGTCATATCATCTAACAGTTGTATGGAGAATGGTCATATGATACAAAAAAGTAGACAGAATGTTGCTATCATATCATCTAACAATTTTTAGAGCGGACATAAATTCTTTTCCTACTTGGCAAGAATATGTGTTGTGTATAATGGAATAGACCTCTCAGGAGGCCATGCAAACTGATTGAAGAATTAGGACAAAGCCATTTAACCTTAACCTTGAATCTATATGTATAAACTTTCAACCTTTCTTAAAATTTGACTTAGTTTAGCAAAGATTCAGCACAACAACTAACTTCTCTAGGTGAAATTCAATTTGCTCAGAACTTTTTAGTAGCTCAGCTAGGCTTTGGATCTATTGATTCATGTTAAAGTTCAAATCAGCCAGCTGAACTCTGGATTTAAGTTATGTGGTTAAACCCTGGCCAAAACTCATTGACTCATTCTTTATTACAGTTAGTTTCGGCTTTCTACCAATTTCATCATCACCATGGATGATGAATCTGACAAGTTTGGTCTATGGATATGACCACCATTCAAAGATGAGGAGTGTCGTATTCCTTGCCACAAAAATCTTGGTTGATGAGTTGCTCAAAAGCATGTCTCATCACCAATCCATCTTCCATTTGAACTTTTTCCCTAATGCCTTCCCTTGCCTTGTTGGTAGCTCAAATGGAAGTCTTATGTGCTCAATGGTTCACCGTTCAATCAAGCACTTAGAGATGGATGGAATTATTGGATTTTCTTTTAATTTCTCTTTTATCCACGTCAACCTTATTATGGAACATATTTTGGGTGATCTGACTTGACTCAAAGATTTTCTGAAGCTGTAACATTCATTCACAATTTGTCTTAGTCATCTTTGTGATAGAACTAAGAGAAGTTCATACACAGTCATTAAGGAGTTCTAGGGAAAAATTGAAATTCCCTTCAAGCCAGTTTTTGAGAAAGTTTCAAGGGAAGATTGAAGTCATGGTTAAGGAGTGGAAGTGATAAATGCTTCAGTGATAAAGGAATATATTTAGATTAGTGGCAAGAAGATGATTTTCATAGCAGAATAATGAAGCAATTAGTGGCACATCAATCTACTTGAGACATTGCAACCAGAGCTGACATACAATAGTGTGAAGCAGACGGCAAGCAATGATTGTCCAACTATGACTTCATGCACTAATAAGCAAAGGTTTCATTGGGTCATTTCCTCTGTTGGACTAAGGCTGCTCGGAGGCCACATTGAAATCATAAAAGTCTTATATTATTAGTCATTAAGGGGGTTTATCTACAAAAGTGAAAACTCTGAATTAAGGAGGTGAGGGTAAAGCAGTCCATATGATATTATGTCATTGAAGAAGGTGACTGGTTATTGTAATCACCAAGATTGTTCATTGAATTACATTGAATAAGTTACTATGCAATGGGCATAATCAAAGTAGTGTGCTCTTATGCATAGTACGATTAGAGGCTGTGTGATTGACAATGTTGTGCATTTGAGAGATCCTCAGATAAATTGCTACCTGCATATGTAGAGAAGGAATTGATTGCGTGTACTATTGATGGCAGAAACAAAGTGTTTGTTGTGAAAGTATTATTGCTACCGAGTGACACATTGTTGAGAGCATACCAAAATTAGAGTTATGGCATAATTGCTATATACATTGTTCTAGATGCATTGTCATTGTTATAATTATTTCTTGTTACCATTAGCCCTGAATTGCCATAGAGTTCACAGTGGAATTTTTTTGCATGTTCACATATGGCTGAACGAGAATTGTCCAATTAGAGTCTGATGCAGTAAGAGTGTCTTTTATTGATGTTGATGTTGAATTGATGAGTTAGGGCTTCACATTGTATTGATCAAATCTATAGAGGGCATAATAGGGCTAAGGTTGATCATATTGTAGAGAAAAAACTATTGGCTATGGGCATAGTGGTGCTGAGGCCTGCTACTAGGTTTTGACAGTGACATTTATTTGTTGGCCAAGCCATAGTTTTTATTTGAAAAAAATATTTATGAAGCAATATGATGCTGAGGAAAGAGAGTTGGTTTTGCTAGTGATAATCTTGTGACAATATTGTATATCAACAAAGTCAACTACGTGTCTTAATTATGTGTTGGTTTTATTTTGTTTTATATTTTTTATCATTTATGTATTCGTCATTTATAATGACCATTTTTAAAATGTAATTGGTGTTTGTTTTCTATTTTTATGTTATATATATGTTTTTAAATTTCAGTATGGAAATTTTAAGTTTTTAAACTTCATTACTGTTGTATATATTAATTTTTATAAATTTCAAATAGTGAGGCTTATTAAAAGCAAGTAGAAGTGTATTGTGTAGTTGTTTTAATAGATTGTGTAGTTGTTTTAATAATATAAATGACCATTTTTAAAATGTAATTGGTGTTTGTTTTCTATTTTTATGTTATATATATGTTTTTAAATTTCAGTATGGAAATTTTAAGTTTTTAAACTTCATTACTGTTGTATATATTAATTTTTATAAATTTCAAATAGTGTGAGTCTTATTAAAAGCAAGTAGAGGTGTATTGTGTAGTTGTTTTAATAATTTTTTGATAGACTTTGATGTATAATATATTTTTTTTAAATTTCATGAATATGATAATTTTATTGAATAAGTTGTGGAAAATAGTATAGATATTGATTGGAAAGGGAGCTTCAACACCAGTTTTGTCTCCAACCGCCAAGATGATCAGTACACAACTAACATGTTCACTCAAGAATTTATGCTATTCTCTTGTAATCTATAGACCCCCAAAGCTCCTCATAGATGAGATTTCATTATGTAACTAAATTTTACAATTCCAATTTAATAATCCTATCGGCCTCTCTTTGTACCTTTTGGGACAATTGCTAGTATAATTAATAACAACAAACCGCCCTAAAAAAAGCATGCTAATAAAGAAGAAGCGTCGATTATCAAAAAGATAAACAGATTAAATTATAAATTAGACTTTTGTATTTTTATTATTTAAGAGCGAGTTGACTTTGACAATTGGATAAGAATCGACAATGTGAAGTATAGCATTCGTTGTTTTGATCTTTCGAGCCATCGCAAGACGCATCTTGTTATAAAGGAATGAAATTTTTTCAACATTCCTTACCCACGTGTCCAGAACATGAAGACTTCTCTATCTTTAGATCATCTTCTTTTATATTATAATCGTACATGAGAAAATAATGTACGCCTTTTCAAAGCTGATTATTTCGTGACATTACGTATTTCTGGTCATATAATAGAGATTTCTTAATCTCCACTTAATCTTCTCCACGTAATCATTTAATATAAGATAGTAATAGAGTGATATCCAATGGATAAGATGAAAAAGTTAGGAAATTAATGATTTACGAATTGTATGGTATTTAGGGTTTGTCAATTTCGTAAACTTTTTTTTTTTTTTGTTATTTTGTAGATTCTCCATAATAATGGATAGTCATTGACCTTTTATATAGTGTCAGGTTACCTTGGAGATTCTCAAGTCACTGGAGTTATATAAAAGAATGAATTTTCTTTAGGTTATTAGGTTAAATTTTCAAACAGTGTTTAGTTTTATGTATATAATTAAAGTTAGATGTTCCTTAGAAAAACGTATTTTTTTTGGAATTTTTAACGATGACCAAAATAATATTTAAATTATAATTGCATGGACAAAATGAAGCAAACTCACTTTATGTAAATGTAAAGAGTTTGAAGTAATAGTTACAAAATCTTTGGTTACCATGTTGAGGATATATTGAAGGTATTTTAACATTTCAAGAAGATTAGGGAGCATTTAATGAGAGTTGTTTTTTAAATAGAATTATGGGTGGTACAAATGCTTCAGAGATTGGTGTGAGCAGGTCTAAATAAATATTGGTCATATGGTGTTGGTATTGATGTCAACTTAAGATGTCTAATTAAGGAGTTAACCATGGAGTCAATTGTGTTGGCATTGATGTCAACAAGTTTGGAGGATTCGTCATAATGATCAAAGGTTTAATGATGTTTCACTAAGTTGTGTCAGATGTTTGTAGAGCCTCTACCGGTGTTGGAGAAGCAATGAAGACAAATGGAAATTTTTTGGGCAAAGAGGAGGTGTTTTTCCATGAGTTAGGGCATCTTCTCTAGGAGACAGTTATGCATAGAGCAAAGATAACATATTTTTGTTGGGTTTCCCATCTTGTGCCAATAAATATCGTCTCTCAGAGCTAGTTCTATCCCAAGTAAGATATATATAAGTGGAAGTTTCGAATTGTGCACGCCCTCAACTAATTCCTTGAGAATTCCCAAGGTATTTGGGAAAGGTTTTTGGTGGTTTAGAGTTGACTTGAGTTGGTCCACATTCTAGAAGGTGATTAAGTCAAAGATAACTTTCTCATTAAATGAAGATGATGCAGGATCAAGTCAAGGTACAAAATGTCGGAGTGTGAACAGGAGTATTTGGCTTTCCATATATGTGTGTGATTATTGTTTGATCACTTCATATATTTTATTTATAGGAGGAAGCTCAATGTTGAAGAGGTTGGTTCCTTCGTGAGAGTAAGTCGTTGGAGAGCATTGAGAGAATTGGCAGCCAATGGTTGAGGAGAGACATAGTTGTAGCATATTGATGAAGGAGATCAGTTTTATTCCAAAGTTTTATGTGCACGCTTCAACAAATGTTTATGCAAATTTATGAAGGCATTTGATTGAGGAGATTGTTGCTACCTTGGAGATTGGATGTTAGCATGTTTTCTATGGCACATTTGTATTTCTAACATCGTGTATGTAGGAAATCATAGCTGAGTAGATTATGTTTTATTATTGCATAAATTTTATATGGTCGTAGCATTGTAATGTATGTCTTGTATGGTTGCTATTGTTGAGGCATGGTTGATTTTTGTGATCATATTTATTATGACGTTGATGGAGTTGTGTTAAGAGTGTGTATGTTGGAGGTTTTGTTGTGTTTGATGTATTACATTAAATTTGTTGCTTGTGTATAACATATTTGTATTGAAAATTTGGTTGTGGTTAAGATTGTTGAGTAGCTAATTATATTACAAAGACAGGTTGTGTTAGAAGACATTGTATTCAGTTTGGGCATAGAGGTTATAATGAGTCCAGTTTCAAAATTGGATGAAATGTGGCTCAGAAATGTTTTATTGCAGATAGAAGTGGATCTAGTGTGAAAATTATGAAACGTGGTCCAGAGGAGAGCTTGAAGGTTGGGGCCTTTAGTGAGGCAAGTAGTGTCTTGCTATGATAGGGTGCAGAGACATCCTTCAGGTAGAGGCCTGATAACTTGGGAGTGGTGGCTTCCTTCCAGTGGTGGCTGGAAAAACTTAGGTGTTGGGGCATTGAGGAGGTGGTGGGCTGCAAAGTCATGGGAGTGGTGGCTTCCAATAGGTGGTGCCATGTAAAGTTTATACATGTAGTGGCATGGAGCGAGTAGTGGCTCACATGATTGGCAAGTTTTGGTTTGCACACTAGTGGTGGCCAGTGATCATATGTAAAAGAAAATTTTGATGATAATAATAAAAGAAGACGAAGACAAAAGCAACAATGGTTTTTCCCAGTTAGGTTTTCCACCTAATATCTGGTGTCCCTTTGTGATGAATTTTATGTGTTGATCATTGATTCTCTCATCGTTCACATGTTTATGTGTTGTTGATGGTTATATGTTAATTTGTATTGTTGCACATATATTTTACATGCTTATGGTGTATGTTGGCATAATTTTCTACTAATGGATGAATGATCTGTTAACATCAAAGCGAAGTAAAAAGTGGTTAAAAAGTGATTCATTCCTACGCTGTTGATTCCCCCCCCCCCCCAGTATTTCCAACTTTCCAACAGGTGGTATCAGAGTGGGGCCATTGGTTGCAGTGTAATCGTTGGAGACTAGATTCGATGAGTGTTGGTGAGAATTTTGCAAAAAAAAAATCATAATGAATCCTCTAAAAGTATGTGTCCTCACTATCACAAATTTCAAGCTATGGCATGAAAATGTTAAATCTCAATTATTAGCTTGTGGATCTTACATTTGGAGGTTGATATGTGAAGGATGTGATGCGGATCC
>APFE030977405.1:0-39384 GCA_000404065.3 Pinus taeda | reverse complement strand
TTTTTTAGAATCACAAGTCTAAGTTGTGTAATCTATATAGTTTGAGTACCCCTTCCATCTTTTAGTGCATTAAATATATTTAGACATTCAAAAATTCACCTTAAACAACAAGAAATTTCAATTTCACCCAAATTTTTATCATTAAATTTTGGTGAAATAGGCCAAAATGCTTATGGTTCAGTAGATTTAACTTCTTATTTTTCCTCCTAGGCACATAAATCAACTTGTGAATCATTATAGTGGCACACTAATTACAAATTAATTTCAAGGGAGAGGCACTAGGATAGGTAACTACCCCATTTTATATATATCAATTTTTCCTTCATGTGTGCTCCTACATTGGTCAAATAATGGACCACTAACTTATGTGTCCTTCAAACATGAAAAAAGAGTGGCCTATACAAATTGTGTTACCAAATCCATGAATATTTGAATTAGTATTTTTTAATGCCACTTTAGGAGCATATTGTGAAAAGAGATATCGAATAATGATGGACACTCCTTGACAACTACTATATGATGTCGAATAAAAAAAATTCTACAAATATGACATTTGGGATATTCAAAATAATAGAAAGGGACACCAAAATTTTGCTTCAAGTGTAGCAAGAATCATTTGTGATTCATGGATTTGCATACATCGAATGTTGCAATAGGACAATTTGGTTTTGGAAGCTAGATTTACAATTAGAATTAAAACAACAACTTCATCAAGTCAAATTTACATTCTTGGTCAAAATGGTTTGACAAATGGAAAACTAAAAATCTTGAATTTATTAGAATGTTTATCCGTGGTTTTATATGATTTATCATTATTTTTGTTGCACTTTCCCTACACACCACCACTAAAATTTCAAAATTATTAGTGGTAATAGTTCCTAACCATTGCATAACATTTATCGAAGTATTCATTGGAATTAATTTAGATGCTCCATACATTTACTAGCTTTTATTTTTTTCTTAATTGTAAGTATCAAAATAAATTTAAAAGTTCCACTTATATCATATTTAATTATGAATATATTTTAAATAGTATCTAATTGTTGGTGTCCCAAATTGCCCTATTTTCTACCCCATTTTAACCTCTGTTTTATTTCAACATAAACCTCTCTTTCCTGCACTAGTCTAAGATAACTACGTATTCCTGCACATGATTCGTATTTTATATTAAGATTTATTAAAGTGATTTATTAATCATTTTTATATGGATTTCATGCCTATTACATACCTCTTGTAACTTATGTTAATTTCCTAGAAGTAATTGATAAAATTAGTATTAATTATGAGTAAGTATGACTAGTGTAGGTAGATTCCTGCACCGACACGAGGACTGTCTGAGATTTCCATGAGCTAAATCGTTCCACAAGGACGGCTTTTGATCCTTGACTTCGAGTCTAGTTGTGGATGAACTAACAAGGATATCGGTGCCATGCAATCAGGGAACATTTTCCAAAGTTAATCTATGGCCAAGCGAGATACATGCTCCATTATAACTGCTCGCCGATTTTGTAATTTTGGTTGATTCGTCTGTTTGGCCAAAAGGATTGAATAAGAAAATGTATGTAATTAGGGAAAACGGCTAAGGCCAAAAGGATTTATAAGATATAGAACATAGGTAGGATTAGCCAGCGAACCATCGACTGTAATTTCATTTTCATGTAATCTAGATATCACCTCAGCTCTGGGGATCGACTTGCACCATATGTACATTTTTTGAATCAAGTAATACAAGAAATCTACCATGATTTTCATACACAACATTTAATTTATCTTTGATGCATATTTGAGTGCTGATCCTTTTTGTTTCTTAGATGGGAAACGAGTTGGTTGGCTAGGGTCTAGCCAACCCAGCTCGTTTACCCCATGTACTTTCGTTGTTCAAAAAGACAATGTGAATATTTCCTTTTGCAGCTGCGTGGTGTGATAGTTCTGATATTTATTTCTTAAATTATAATTTAAATCTTTTTTGTAGTTAAAGTGTGAAATGGATCTGTGGCTTTGGGAGTTAGCTGAGTTTATTTCATTTATGAAATTCCTTTCTTGCATTTTCTTTACTCTCAATCCTTGCCCCAATTCACATTTGCTCGGATCATGCAAGAAGCTCTTTCCTGCACCAGTGCATGCAGTTTCCTGTACTTTGGTTTAGTTCTTCATTTTGCAACAAACATTGAATTACTTTCGTGCATATTATTTCCAGTTATTTTGCAAGTGAATGAACTACTAACTTCAGTAATTGTCTCCATCATTAAAAGTATATCTATAGAAGATTTGAGAACAATTGCATGAACTTACCATAAACATGTTATACTTGCATTTTATATCTTATGAACAAGGGACATAAACACTTTGAGTAGATCACCAAAGTTACTTAACACATGTAGATCACTTAGACTACTATCTTGATTCCTTTAAGTTGCTTTCATTTCATGATGTTCACTTCCTTTGCAGGATTGAATTAATTAGAGCATTTCTTTTCCACATATAATTTACTTCAGGATTTCATTTGCAGTTGCAATTCTTTTTCAGCACATCTTTCAGTCCTTTCAAAAGTAATTTGGAAACTGAGTAAAGGAAACTCTGCCTCAGTGCAAGAAATGGTCTCTTGTCATAGAACATAGTGCTTTAAGCCCTGAATATGAGAGCACCTTCACTAAGACATAAATCTTCAGTAAGGAAGGTCAAATATACTTTTACACATAAACACTGTACCTTCACTAGTGCAAGCAGATTGCAAGAGTGTAAGAATAGGTTGTTTGTGTAGAAGGAAGATCAAGAGGGAAACAAATCTTTGCTAGGGCCCACTTGTGAGATTGTTAGCCATCCATCTGAAGATGAACATAGCATTTCATTCCATTA
Source organism: Pinus taeda (assembly GCA_000404065.3). Taxonomy (NCBI): domain Eukaryota; kingdom Viridiplantae; phylum Streptophyta; class Pinopsida; order Pinales; family Pinaceae; genus Pinus; species Pinus taeda. The sequence continues at coordinate 36,528 of APFE030977405.1, read as the reverse complement.
TTTAAGATTGTTTCAGATGTGTGAAAACTCCTTTACTTGATTTACTTGCAAATTGTTCTTTTACATTTCAGCACTAGAGTTGCTTTGGTGTCAATTTCCTTTACGATTGTTTTCTGTCTGATTTTGCAAGAATTTCCTTAAGAAGTAGGATTAGGAACAGGAAAATTTCATACCACTTCTGGCATTGCCTGTGCTTCGTCTCTAAGTTTACGAAACCCCTGGGTTGATAATTAAGTGTTGAGGATTTTTCTTAAATGCAATTCTTGCACCCAACATTTTGGCATCGTTGTCAGAGAGGTGATTTGAATTGGTAAGAATTTTCCATTTTCTTGCAATAGGGGTAAGTTTGCTATTATTTTTTCCTGCAGTGTGCTGATTTATTTTTTGAAAATTGTAATTTTTATTTGAATTTCGTTTTGTCATTTTTGAAATGAATGCCTAAAAGAGGTAGGGGTCCGAAGCCCATTAGGGGCCAAAGAAATACTGACAAATATGAAACCAAAACTCATATTGGGCCTTCTTTTGCAGGAAAAAAATCCAAACAAACTCACACTCATCACACAGGAACAATCCACCTAGGCTCTGGCAGCCGTGGTCTAGGTGTGACACATAAAGGGGAAGAAGGGGACTGTTGGAATCCATAGTCAGCCTTCTTAGCCTATTGAGAGTGGTTTGTGTGGAAGAACAATAATGGTAGATATGGAAGACCATCTAAAAGGAAGTGGTGAAAATTAGGTAAATGAGGAACAATCCACTTTCGGGTTCCTGATTATGGATCATGATACACAAGTACAGATGAAAAATATTTCACCATCAGCTCTTCCTCATTTTTATGGTAAGGTACATGAAGACCCAAACTCTTTCTTATTTGAGTTTGATATTTTGTGTAGAAGTTATGATTATTCATCTCATGCCCAAAAGTTAAAGTTGTTTCCTACAACTCTCAAGGACGCAACACTCCGCTGGTTCATGGGACTGGGAGGAAACACTATATCTTCTTGGGAGAAAATGAAAAGAGTGTTCTTATCAAAATATCAGGAATATTGTAACTCTCAAGATATTCAAGATGAAATATTTACTATTGTGCAAAATGATGATGAGACTCTAGAGGACTACTTGGAGAGATTCTTGTATATCCTTCAAAGGTCAAAGCAAAAATTTGATCCAAGTACCATTAGAACCTTGTTCTTATGTGCGCTCATTGATGATGCTAGAAATAATTTAAATCTGTTAGGACAAGGGGATAATTCTCAAAACATTTTTGATAAGATCTGTGACTTGTGCGGGAAATTCTCGAGGAACCAATATAGATTTGGTAAAGGAATTCAGAATAGAAACATGAAAACCAAATCTATTGATGCTATGATTGTTGGACTAGAAAAAAAATGGATAATATGAAAATTGAAATAATGAATATTGTTAGTAAACAAATATACTATTTGAAGTTTTAGAAAGAACTTGTAGAAGAGCAAGATATATTGTCTATTTACTGTCCTAAATGTAGAAGAAATCACCCTTTAAGAGAATGTCGTCTCGATATTAAAGAAACTAATAAATGTTCAACTTGTGCAAATAACCATGCTACAAAAAAATGTCCCTCCATACCTGGGCTAAAATCTATACTACAAGGGGGACAACTTGAAGCTGAATCACTACATGTTATGGGAGCACGAAGAAATTGGCCTCAGCTAAGTGCAGGTATGGTTCCTGAACCTCCATCAATTTTTTTTGGTTATAATGCACACTCATATTCCTATCCTAACATTGGTCACTCTCAACATTGGTAGCATGGGAATCAATATCAATATGGACAACCTTCCTAATACTGGAAACAAGGATGGAGAGGGCCAAACCATTCACATCATTCACATCATTCCTATCCTACACCTATGCAATCATACCCTCCTACATATGCACCTTACCCAATGCCTCAACCATCATTACCTCAGTTAAGTCAACCTATGCCACCATTACCATTACCTTTACCATTTCGACCTTCTCAATTGCCTGCTGAACCTTTACCCAACCCCAATAATAAAGAAGTACAAATGATCCATTCTATGACCCCACTTTCTTCATCCATATTTCAGACTATGCCAGTTGGAGTCAATGATCTCCAATTGAGATCAAGGAAGGTAGTAACCTTAGAGAGTCAAAAGAAGACCATGGTGATTATCGATGAGAATGGAGGGGAGGAAACTCCTGACCATTCTAAAAAAAATGACACCATTCAACCTATCCCCGTACATTTGGAGCCCTTGTCATATTCCTCCAACGGACCTCCTTATCCAGATAGGTTACTTGTGGAGAAGAAAGACCACATTCTTGAGTCTAGCCTGGCTTCTGAACTTAGAAACCTTTTCATAAGGGTACCTTTGCTCAAAGATATTAAATAGATCCCCATCTGTACAAAAATTATTAAGGAACTTTGTCCTAAGAAGCCAGGAAGGAGAATATTGGAACCTCAAACTATTCAATTTGTTGGTAGAGTAGCGGAGTTGATGATGGGGTGTATGCACATGGAAAAGCATACCGACCCCGGAAACCCTGTTGTTTCTATTCAAATAGGTGATGTCCTTGTCTCCAATGTACTTATAGACCTAGGGGCAGTCATTAATGTTATGAGTAAGCAAACCATGGATCAAATTGGATTGGTCCATATTCGTCCTACTCCCATTGTGCTTGAATTAGCAGATAGGTCTAAAATCAAGACGGAAGGGGTGTTGGATGATGTGGTCATTTCCCTAGATTCTTGGAAATATCCCATAGATTTCATTGTGCTTCAGCCAAAGAACCTTGTGGGAGGTAATCCCTTGATCTTGGGAAAACTGTGGCTTGCTACGGCCGATGCTTATATCAGATGTTGTTTTGGTGATATGTATATTTCCCATGGAGATTCAAGAAAGAAGGTCACCTTATATCCACCCGCTAGATCCATTCAGGAGCTCCGAGACACTTTATGTTTAGACTACAATAGTGATGAGGAAACTCACCCTGTTTCCTTGATACATCAGAATGTTGAGTCCTCACAGAAGGGTGAGATCCAAGACTTCCTGAACAATCTAGACACCACGCCTAATTTCGAGTCATTAAGTCAGATTTTTAGTCTAGATTTTCAGGGAAGGTATGAATCTCTACCTCCATCACCACCATCACTAGCGACACCTTTGTATACTCTTGAGCCTGATACTACTCTTGTTGAGATTAGTCTAGGTAAATCCTTGTATATCAGTTCAGACTTGTATCCTTCTCAGCAAGAGCATCTTGTGAATTTGTTGCGAAACCATCTCGATGCCTTTGCATGGGGTTATGAGGATATGAAAGGCATCCCTCCTGAAACTTGTACACACCATATCTATATTCAGGATTGAGCCAGACCTATCTGACAGCCCCAAAGGCGAATGAACTCGGCTCTAAGGGACATTGTAAAGGAAGAATTGCAAAAACTCTTATGTTGATTTTATCTATCCCGATTCTGATAGCCAGTGGGTCTACCCATTAGTATTAGTCCCAAATAAATATGGGAGATGGCACATTTGTATTGACTATAGAGAATTGAATAAAGCCACTCTCAAAGATTAGTTCCCCTTCTTTTCATCGATCAGGTACTCGATACCCTTGCTGGTAAGAAGTAATTTTATTTTCTAGATGGATTTAGTGGATATAACCAGATGCAGATAGCACCCAGGATCAAGACAAAACCACTGTTACATGTCCATGGGGTAAATTTTCTTATCGAGTACTTTCCTTTGGGCTATTTAAGGCCCCGACTACCTTTCAAAGGGCAGTTTTGGTTATTTTTGCTCCACATCTTGCCAACAGTCTTTTGAGACATTGAAGGAAAAATTAGTCTAGACACCAGGTTTGAGAGGACCAAACTGGTCCCTGCCATTCCATATTTCCTCTGATGCCTCAGATACTACTATTGGCACAACTTTAGGACAAGAAGAAGACAAAAGATCTTATGTTATTTATTTCATTAGTAAAAACTTGTCACTCGCTTAACTCAATTATACGGTTGCTGAGAAAGAGTTTTTAGCTGTAACTTTTTCTATTAATAAATTCAGACATTATATTACAGGATATGGAGTCTTTGTACATACTGGCCATTCTGCAATAAGATATTTGATGAATAAATCATTAACTAGCAGTAGAGCGACTAGGTGGTTGCTATTCTTACATGAATTTGATATTACTATTGTTGATAGACCATGCAAATCAAATGTAGTAGCAAATTATCTTTCAAGATTAAACAATCCTGGTGAAGCAATTCCTATTGATGATGATTTTCCTGACGAAAATCTTTTTGCTGTGTCAACAAAATCCCCATGGTTTGCTGACATTGCTAACTATTTAGTCACCGGAAAATTACCACCTCACTTATCCGCTCGTGTAAAGAGGAATATCATTTAGAAAAGTGTTGCATATTGTTGGATCCAAGGAGACCTCTTTTACACCAGAGTAGATCTCATTATCTGTAGATGTGTAAGGGAGGAAGAAGTGTTCGATATTTTAAAATCTACCCATGACGAACCTTATGGGGGTCACTTCACTGATAAGCAGACTGCATACGAAGTGTTACGAGTTGGCTATTTTTGGCCTTATTTGTTCAAAGATGCCAAACAATATGTTAAGTGGTTTGACAACTATCAGCAGGTTGGCCAGCCTAATCAAACCAATGAAATGCATTTATTTCCTCAGGTTATGATTGAGCCTTTCGAAAAATTGGCCATTGATTTCGTAGAACCAATAAATCCAACATCATCAAATAAAAAGCATATTTTGGTTTGTACAGATTTTGTTACAAAATGGGTAGAAGCTAAAGTTGTTTCTTTTGCTACTGAAAGAGTTGTTGTTGATTTTCTTTTTACTAAAACCTTAACTAGATTTGGTGTGCCTAGAGAAATTGTTTCTGACAATGGACCACAGTTTATTTCTAATCTGGTACAGGGTGTGATGAAGCAATACAAAATATGGCATAGGAAATCTACACCGTATCACCCACAAGCAAATGGCCAGGTGGAGTCCATGAATAAGGTGATTGGGTCCATCCTCACAAAGATGTAAACATTCACAGAAAGGATTGGGTTGACAAATTACCGGAAGCATTATGGGCCTATTGAACCACTTGGAGAAACAACACAGAGCACACACCATATAAGCTGGTGTACGGAAAACAAGTCCTCTTGCCGATAGAATTCCAAATCAAGACTTTCAGGACTATAGTCCAATTGGTACTAGATCTCTCTGAAGCATAGCAGCAACATCTTCTACAATTAAATGAGTTAGATGAATTCCGAAGGGATGTTGTTCAACAGAACATCTTGGTTCAACAACAGTGCAAGAAGTGGCATGAAAAGTCCATTCAGAAGAAGCAGTTCCAACCAGGTGATTGGGTACTCCTTTACGATTCGAGATTCAAATATTTTAAAGGAAAATTCCATACATGTTGGATGGGACCCTATGAGGTGGGAAAAGTATTCGAAAATGGAGCGGTAGAATTAAAACTATTGATGGATGGAATTCTGTGTTCCTAGTAAACGGGCATAGATTGAAGGTATATTTTCAGCCCCTTACTAAAGGAGATTTTATGCAACATGTCCAAAAGCCATTTGAAAAGGAGTTGGTAAGTGGTAACACCAACCTGTTGAAGATTTGGTTCCTTCTTATCCTTACTGAAATAATAATAAAAGAAAAAAATGACAAAAATAAAAAGCATAGAAAGAAAAAAAAATTCCTGTCATTATGAAAATCAATTGACTGACATGACTGTAGAAGGATCAACCTGAAAACTAGCATGCTGGCAGGAAGATCAAAACTTTAATAAAAGGTGAATGTTACTTGATTTCTAGATATGATGGCTACTTACAAGAAGAAGCAGGCTCACGAAACCGAACACTTACCCAAGTTTGGGGTAACTAGCATGGAAATTTTTTATTTCAAGTAAACGCTTACTTCCCACTGTAGTTATTTTTTTCCTGCACCAGTGCAGGCAGATTTCAAGGTAAAAACATTTTCTTTCTTCTATCTCCCATTTCAAAAATTCCCACTAGTCTCTTTTCTAAAATCCCTAATGAATTAACTTCCTCTTTCTTCTAAGGAACTACCCTTACCTGATTTTCTAAAATCCCTCTTATCCCTTGAATTTTTTTCCACATCCCGTTTCATTTATCCCTCTTGGTGATATTGTTTTTGGAATCCCTGCTGTAATATTCCTTCCCATTTTAAAAGTTTTTATCCCCTTCCCACTTCTCTATTTCCTCATAAATTGATTGCAGAATTGGATGCAGTCAATCCAGAAGGTATGCTTGTGAAACACCAAAGGATGGCGAATAATTTTTTTCTTGTAGATTGAGGCAAAAAAAATTAAGTCTAGCTACAGAAGTATGTCCTATCAGATTCTCTGTTTTGGTAAAAGTCTTTGGTGCAAGCACAGCGGTGCAAGCAAGTTTAATGCAGGAATACAACTGACTGTGAAAGAAAGTAAAAATCACATAGTCCTAGAGTGTTTTATCAAGGATATTTATGGATCTGTATTTCCCTGTACATGTGTACTAATACATCATAACATTGCATGTTTTAATTGATACTGTTTCATTATTTACTAACCTAAGAAAAATATTTAAAGTGCAAGATGTATAGGGTATTGAAATCATACTTTTTAACAAGTGATAGAGTATGTCTTGATTAAATTATGATGCTGATTGTGGGACAGTACTGTTGTCTGATTGCCTATATTCACCCTCCTTGAAATAATTCTGCATTGCTTGTCCATTATTACCTTACCCGTAATCCGATCATTGTAACCGTTGCACCACCGCCGCATACACCTCCATTACACCCAATCATTATGATTCACCCATAGTGAGCTGACACGAGTCTACACCTAATATGAAGGGTTGTTCCATCATGAGCGGGTAAGTGGGTCTGAAAAGACGGAGAGCAACGAACCTTCAGCATAAAATTCTTAGCAAACATTAGAACCACTCGCAATTATTTCAAGAGTGTGATTAGAAGGGGTGAAGTGCAGTTTGAAATGGCACCTGTAAGGAGTGAACTGTTGTCTTTGCAAGATATTGAGCAAACCGCAGAGTACAAGAACATTCTTGCACTATTGCAAGAATCTGGGTTCCTGCCATTCCTACAGAAGCTTGATGGGTTCAACATGGCTATGGTACTAGAGTTCGCAAGGACATTCAAAGAAGGCTGAGTTAGGGTTAGATTGTTGAAGTTCAAATTTACAGAGGAGTCTATTGTGCAAGCCACATGCTTGCCACTTACAAGAGAGCACTGGTTTAAAAAGGAGCGGCTCCCGAAGAAATGATGGCATCAGTTCCTGGTCGACAAGAAGATTAAGTTCGACTGGAGGAAAGGACTTCCACAGAGTTCCATGGTCAGGAAGTGGTGATACCTATTGTTTATACTGTAGAAATTCGTAACTGGGGAGGGACGCAATACAATGGCGTTTGTATATCACCTTCGGTTGTTGTTGCACTTTGAGTGAAGAAAATTGATTAATTTCCCTTACTATTTTCTCAGGAGTCTTAAGAAGATGGCGAAAGGCGTGCAGAGTGGAAATGTAAGTCAAGTTGCAACCAAGCTCTACCATCATGGACTTATCACGATTCTAGTCAAGAAGAAGCTGGAAGAAAAGGGCGTAACTTGGGAAGTATTTCTGAAAGAATTTCGAGCGAGGGGTGTAGAGAATCCTGCTAGCATGAGTACAATTAAGAAGCAAAAAGCAGAGACATCGTCTCCTACCATGAAGCGAGATGAAAGTACACCAGTGAAAGCAGAGAAGAAGATTGTTGAAAATACTCCACCCGTAGCTAAAAAGAGAAAGACTAGAAGCTCAGTGAGGAGGAAGACCATCTCCCAAGGGATGAACCAGTCAAGCTCTGCAATCATAATCAAAGAATCACCCCAAGTTTCCCCTACAATTCATAATATCTTTGTGCTTGCAGATGCAGTGGCACACACTGTGGAAGATGAAGAGAATGCAGAGGATGAAGTATTGTTGTCAACTTTTTTCAGCGGATTAAGGAAAAGGAAGACGACGCTGAGTACTAGTGAAGTCCAAGAAGAGGGTTATTAGGATGAAGAGGAACAACATGTAGAGAGCCTTGATAATTTCAGCGAACCAGACAGGGATTTCGAGGAATGGGGTCCTGAAGCCCCTATTGTTTTAGAAGGACAAGGTACTGAAGCCCCTGTGGTTTTAGAAGGACAGCGTACTAAAGACAGGGTGCTGAATCCTCTAAGAAACTGGAAGAACAGGGTGTTAAAATCCATGAGGAATTGAGTGCACAAGGTACTGAAACCCTTGGCACAAAGGATGTGGAGGGAATCAAAACCCTCGATGACAAGAAAACCCTAAGTGCAGAAACCCTCGGTGATATCATTAGCATGACACCCTCCACTCTTTACCTCAACAGCCGAATAGTAGATTTGGAGCAGCAAGTTCAAGACCTGGAGGCTTTGAACCAGGTCATGAAGGAGCAGAGTTGGCAGAAGCAGAGAGTAGTGGAGTTACGTGCAAATGTAAAAAGGAAGAAGCAACAAGTAAAGGTATGGAAGTATCGAGCCTCCAAATGCTACAAATGCCTCAAGAAGGTGACTAAGCAGCTGCGAAGAGCCTAAGATAAAAAGTTGAAGATAGTGAAAGTAGGAATAAACATTGAAGTTCAGAATTGAGGAGTTGGCCGTTCATTTTCGAGATTTTTTACAGAAGGTAAAACATTGTGTGAGGACACACAACAGCTTAAGGATGGGAGGATGTTGGTATCCCAAATTGCCCTATTTTCTACCCCATTTTAACCTATGTTTTATCTCAACATAAACCTCTCTTTCCTGCACTAGTCCAAGATAACTACCTATTCCTCCACATGCTTCATATTTTATATTAAGATCTATTAAGGTGCTTTATTAATCATTTTTATATGGATTTCATGCTTATTACGTACCTCTTGTAGCTTATGTTAATTTTCTAGAATTAATTGATAAAATTAGTATTAATTATGAATAGGTATGACTAGTGCAGGTAGATTCCTGCACCGCCACGAGGACTGTCTGAGTTTTTTTTGAGCCAAATTGTTTCATGAGGACGGGTTTTGATCCTCGACTCCGAGTCTAGTTGTGGATGAACTAAAGAAGGATACTGGTGGTGCGGAATCAGGGAATGTTTTCCAAAGTTAATCTATGACCAAGTGAGATACATGTTCCATTATAACTGCTGGCTGATTTTGTAATTTTGGTTGATTAGTCTATTCAGCTCAAAGACATGAATAACAAAATGGCTATAATTAGGGAAAATAGCTAAGGTCGAAAGGGTGTATAAGATATAGATCATAGGTAGGATTAGCTAGCAAACCATCGACTGTAATTTCATTTTCATGTAATCTGGGTATCGCCTCAGCTCTAGGGCTAGACTTGCACTATATGTACATTTGCGAAATCGAGTAATACAAGAAATCCGCCATGATTCTCATACACAATGTTTAATTTATCTTTGATGCATATTTGAGGGCTAAGCCTTTTCGTTTCGTAAACAGGAAACGAGCTGGTTGGTTAGGGCCCACCCAACCCCGCTCGTTTACCCCGTGTACTTTCGTTGTTCAGAAAGACAGTGTGAATATTTCCTTTTGCAGTTGTGTGGTGTGATAGTTCTGATATTTATTTCTTAAATTCTGATTTAAATCTCTTTTGTAGTTAAAGTGTGAAACGGATCTATGGCTTTGGGAGTTAGCTTAGTTTATTTCATTTACGAAATTCCTTCTCGCATTTTCTTTATTCTCAATCCTTGTCTCAATTCTCTTTCACTCTGATTGTGCAAGAAGCTCTTTCCTACACCAGTGCATGTGGTTTCCTGCACTTTCGTTCAGTTCTTCATTTTGCAGCAAACATTGAATTACTTTCTTGCATATTATTTCCAATTATTTTGCAAGTGAATGAACTGCTAACTTCAGTAATTATCTCTAGCATTAAAAGTATATAGATAGAAGATTTGAGAACGGTTGCATGAACTTATCATAAACATGTTATACTTGAATTTTATATCTTATGAACAAAGAATAGAAACACTTTGAGTAGATCACCAAGGTTAGTTGACACATGCAGATCACTTAGACCATTGTCTTGATTCCTTTAAGTTGCTTTCATTTCATGAAGTTTACATCCTTTGCAAGATTGAATTAATTAAATCATTTCTTTTCCACAAATAATTTACTTCAGGATTTCATTTGCAATTGGAATTCTTTTTCAACATATCTTTCAGTCCTTTTGAAAGTAATTTGGAAATTGAGTAGAGGAAACTCTACCTCGGTGCAAGAGCTAGTCTCTTGTCATAGAAACATGGTGCTCTAAGCCTTGAAGCTTAGAGAACCTTTGCTAAGACATAAATCTTTAGTAAGGAAGGTCAAATATAATTTTACATAGAGACACTGTACCTGCACTAGTGCAAGAAGATTGCAACAGTGTAATAACAACTTGTTTGTGTAGAAGGAAGATCAAGAGGGAAACAGATCTTTGCAAGGGCCCACTTGTCAGGCTGTTAGCCATCCATCTGAAGATTAACATAGCATTTCATTCCAGCATTTAAGATTGTTTTAGATGTGTGAAAACTCCTTTACTTGATTTACTTGCAAATTGTTCTTTTACATTCCAGCACTAGAGTTGCTTTGGTGTCAATTGCCTTTTACGATTATTTTCTGTCTAATTCTGCAAGCATTTCCTCTAAGAAGTAGGATTAGGAACATGAAAAGTTCATACCACTTCTGGCATTACATGTGCTTCTTCTCTAAGTTGATGAAACCCCCGGGTTAACAATTAAGTGTTGAAGAGCTTGCTTAAGCGCAATTTCTGCACCCAACACTAATATATTTGCATATTTGATTCATAAAATTTATTAATTCCTAATTTAGTAAACATCTTAATTATTTGGAAAATAAACATTAACAAGAAAAATCACATATACTATAAGAATGAGAAATTCAAATTAAAAAGTCTTTGAAACCACAAAGAGGTTTTCTAATTAAATTCCTTTACACCCTAACCAATTAGTAATATTTATGGAAGTTTCTTTGGAATTAAACTCTCTATACATTTGCTACCTTTTACTTATTTAAAAATATATATATATATATATAATTACCGCGGTAAATTTAATATTTCCATTTATATCATATTAAATTATAGATATATTTTCAATAGTATTTGATATTTTTTTATACTTCATTCATAAAATTTATTAATTCATTATTTAATAAACATCTTTAATTATTTGGACAATAAGTATTAATTATAGAAAATATTGATCAATATCCAATCTTGTGACTATATTCTGTAAAATAATTTAGAAAATAAAAATATTATATATGTGTTTGAAAATAATAAGTTATTTACATTTATAAAATTATTAAAAAAAAGTTGAAATACTAATAAGTAAATAAATATTTAATTAGAAAATGATTTATTTTTAATTCATTAAATATTATTTATATTTTTTCATGTGAAATTTCACTATCAAAATTTCTATCACATAATTAAAACTATGAATTCTATATAATATATGTTAGGCCCCCATACTACTAGTGTAGCCCATTATTGTTATTAGTACAACCCACTTATTATAATGATGTACCCATGTAGTGCCCATATTGTCACTATTGTGCCCCATAGAAGCCCACTATTGTTATTATTGTGCCCTTACATTATTATGGTTATGTCGGCTTTGATTATGTTATGACCCTTTAGACTCCTATATATAGAAATGAGATCTTTTCATTTGTATCATTCAAGAATTGTTCATTTGTGTAATGTAAAGGAGGTTTCCCCCTTCAAGAGGTTGAATTATAAGGCGTTAATCTATCTTTTCTATCTTTTTGTGAGCTGATTTCATAACATTTGGTATTAGAGCTTTGGATTCTACGATTTTTCTGCTCCAAATAGGTCATCGTGGAATTTTCGATATAACTTTTTTTTGTGATGTTTCAAAAGCGAAAGAAAAAACCCATTGATACGATATCGCACTGAACCTTGGGTCTAAATTTCAGAGCTTTTCACACTATATTTACGGAGATGTGATCTGAGGAAGTTGGTCTTTTTGCAGACTCCTGAAGTACATTCCAAACAGGTGACCTGGGGAAAATTGTCATAATTTTATCTCTGAGCATTGGATTGAAATTTTGTAAGAAGGTACAGAAAGAGGACGGACAATAGTTTCTTGTAGATATTGTTCAGAGCCAAAGGTAGAAACAGTGACACGTGGCACATCATACAAGTTCGCTCTACTGAACTAGTCTATAATCAGGTCATTGTGGGAGATTTTGCATAACGCTTCCTTGGAGAATCCAATTTGGATCAGACTAGTGGCATTGGAAAGAGGACGTAGAGGGCTACTGCAGGTCGCAATTTTAGAACTTAAAGATTCGAAAGTACAGAGTTACATTCGTTTCAAGATTGAGCTCCTAAAATCAAGAAAAAGCAAGATGAGGAAGTTTGATGGCAAGGATCTGGTAAATTGGATACTTCAGATGGAGCAATATTTTGATCTACATGGTGTACCACTGTTACAAAACGTATGTATTGCATCTTCATATTTAGAACTGGATCAATTTTTATGGTATGAAGGGATTTTTTCTTGTAAACAACTTGTTACTTGGTCAATTTTCACGGAGGAAATGATAGCACAGTATAAGGATACAAAGAGCAACACCTTCTTTAGGGCAACACCACAACAATTGGAAAGAGTAAAAGGGCTTTGTGACATAGTGGAAAGCAAAATTATGGAAACCAGGAAGCATACCCCTCACAACTATAAATATGGAAGTGTTGTCTCTCCTAGCTTTCCACAACCTACAAGGGTTACACCAGAACAATTGGAAGAAAAAAGAGAAAAAGGGCTTTGTTACAATTGTGATAACAAATGCGCTAAAGGTCATAAGTGTGCTGAGAAGAAATTATTTTACATAGAATATGAAGAGGAGGAAAAAAAAGATCAAGAAACATCAAAAGAAGAGGATATACGCCAGGAACCTACCCTAGAGAAAGAAGAAATGAATCATACCATATCTTGTAAAGCATTGGCAAAAATTACCACTCCTCAAACTCTCAAGATAGAAGAAAATATCAAGAAGAAAAAGGTGCAAGAAGTGAAAGATCACATCGAGAAAGAAGAAATGAATCCAACCATATCTTGTAATTCATTGGTCAAAATTGCCACTCCTCTGACTATCAAGATAGAAGGACATATCAAGAAGAAAAATGTTCAAGAAGTGAAAGATCACATCGAGCATCAAAAAATGAATCCAACCATAGCTTGTAAAGGATTGGAAGAAATTACCACTCCTCAAACTCTAGAGATAGAAGGACATATCAAGAAGAAAAAGGTTCAAGCAGTGAAAGATCACATCGAGCATCAAATTTGGACCATCATCTCAACTATGTTTCTTGTCTATCTTATTCTAATTGTAGGTTGTTCTCCCACATTTCATGCTAATTACTCCAATGTAGGGCTAGTATGGTCACCTCTCATTAGTGTTCTACAAGACTCTTCTTAGAATATCACTTGCATGTGTTATGTAGTCTCTACCGACTTGTACAACACATTATTGATTTCCACATCTAGATGCAGGTTCCCCTTCATATTCTTGATCAAATTCAATTCACTCTTTGATGTCTAGGTTCACCCAAACATGAACTAGTGTAAAGATATGAAAACTTGAAAGAGAAAGGAAAGGGACAATAATGACAAAATAATCTGACACTAAATTGGGATACCCCATATCCACTACCTTAAAAACTCCATCATCATGATCATGAGATCTGAACATAAGAATGAATAGAAAAAAATTTAACGGTGTACTCTAATAAATGGTGTGACCCCTTTTTGTGAATTTTTCATGGTCAATATTTCCTAAATGGAGTGTACATTTTTTAAAATCGTAAGTCTAAGTTGTGTAATCTATATAGAACAGCCCAAAAGTTTAAGGGTGTACTCTAATAAATGGTGGTGTGACTCCTTTTTGTGAATTTTTCATGGTCAATATTTCCTAAATGGAGTGTATATTTTCTTAAATCGTAATTCTCAGTTGTGTAATCTATATAGTTTGAGTAGCATGTCCATCTTTTAATGCATTAAATCTATTTACGCATTCAAAATTTCACTTTAAACAACAAAAAATTGCAATTTCACCCAAATTTTTATTATCAAATTTTGGTGAAATAGGCCAAAATTCTTATGCTTTGGTAGATTTAACTTCTTATCTTTCCTCCTATGGGCTTAAATCAGCTTCTTGTGAGTCATTGTAGTGGCACATTAATTACCGGTTAATTTCAAGGGAGGGGCACTAGGATAGGTGCCTCCCCCATTTTACATTTATCAAATTTTCCTTCATGTGTGCTCCTAGATTGGTCAAATAATGGACCACCAACTTATGTGTCCTTCAAACATGACAAAAGAGTGGTGCATACAAATTGTGTTACCAAATCCATGAATATTTTAATTAGTATTTTTGAATGCCATTTTAGGAGTATATTGTGAAAAGAGATATCAAATAATGATGGACACTCCTTAACAACTACTATGTGACGTTGTATTAAAAAAATCTACAAGTATGACATTTTCGGGATATTCAAAATAATAGAAAGGGACACCAAAGTTTTGCTTCAAATGTAGGAAGAATCATTTGCTATTGATGGAGTTGCATACATCGAATGTTGCAATAGCACAATTTGGTTTTGGAAGCTAGATTTACAATTACAATTGAAAGAACAACTTCATCAAGTCAAATTTACATTCATGGTCAAAATTGTTTGATAAATGGATAACTAAAAATCTTGAATTTATTAGAATGTTTATCCATGGTTTTATATGATTTATCATTATTTTTGTTGCACTTTCAATGCCATGATACACCACCACTGACATTTCAAAATTATTAATGATAATGGTTCCTAACCATTGCATAACATTTATGGAAGTCTTCATTGAAGTTAAATTAGATGCTTCATACATTTGCTAACTTTTATCTATTTTTTCTTAATTGTAAGTATCAAAATAAATTTAAAACTTCCAATTATATGATATTTAATTATGAATATATTTTAAATAGTATCTAATATATTTGCATATTTCATTCATAAAATTTATTAATTCCCAATTTAATAAACACCTTTAATTATTTGGAAAATAAACATTAACAATAAAATTCACATTTACTATAAGAATGAGAAATTCAAATTAAAAAGTCTTTGAAACCACAAAGAAATTTGGTAATTAAATGCCTTTATACCCCAACGAATTAGTAATATTTATGGAAGTTTTCTTTGGAATTAAACTATCTTTATACATTTGCTACCTTTTACTCCTTTTAAAAAAAATTATGAGTATGGAAATATATTTAATATTTCCATTAAAATCATATTGAATTATAAATATATTTTGAATAGTATTTGTTATATTTTTACACTTCATTCATAAAATTTATTAACTCAGTATTTAATAAACATTTTTAATTATTTAGACAATAAGTAAGAACTTTTAAAAATATGTATCTTTAAAAATAAATTGTGACTATATTTTCTAAAATAATTTAGAAAATAAAAATATTATATATGTGTTTGAAAAATATTTATATATATATATATATATATAATATATAATAATATATCTATATATATATATTATATTTTATATATATATATATATTTTAAAACATTTTTGTATTCTTTAAATATTATTCATAAATTTTCAAGTGAAATTAACAATCAAAATTTCTTTCACATAATTAAAACTATGAATTCTTTATAATATATGAATCCTAGAAATGATATTATTAAATATTATAATCATATAATATCTTTTAAATATAATTATTATAACAAAATAAATAAATATTAAGAATAGAAAATAAAATTATTGTTGTCTTAATTTCCACTAGCTTTTTCAAGAAAAGCATTGCTTTAAAACTGGGAATCCAATATGCTTTTCCCACATCTCTCCACAAAATGCTTTTGGCAGGTTGAAACAACTAATATTTAGCTCCTAATCTCTGCTTTTCGCGGTGAACAAAAGTGCTTTTTTGGCAAGTTAGCAAAAGCATGACTATTGAATCCAAACAATATTTATTTCCCAATTTGTGTGCACAAGGATTCATTTGTGCGATATTCACCATTTGTGTGCAGTAGAAGTAAATTTCTTTGCATGCTTTTATTTTTTGGGTTAGATATTCACATTAATTCCTCATTTCTGGTATGAGAAATAAGACCTCCTAAGTCTTGATGTTACCTTCTCCTTCATCACCTCCTTAATCATAAGTTTGGACAACCATAACAACAAGGAAACAAAAATGGTGTATAAATTGATATCGTATTCAAGTATTCATGTTGAAACTCTTAAGTTGAGACTCAACGAATATGTATCTGAAAACTTGCCAAGTCTACATATTGAGAACTCATAGAATGTGGAAAAAACCCACTATGTAAACATGCAAGCTAGAATTCCTACAATTTTCTCAGTGATATATACACCAATATGATGAGATTTAATGAAGAGAAGGGAATTAGCTACAAGTGTTACACATCACTGGAAATTCCTAAGAACCCAATCAATTTCCAAGTTGTAATGTAGAAGGATTTATATGTCCCTTTCTGGGGCAAATGACCATCCAAGTAAACAATTTTCCCATAAAAAAATTCAACAATATGACGCAAATAGTGTTAATCAACATCCCAATTATGTATCATGTGTTTGATTTAAATGCAAGACATTAAACCTCAATGGTACCAAATAATAAGTGAATAGTAAACTAGGTCTCTCATTGGTGCTACTCAAATGCAAAATCAATGGATGTTGCACAAAATATGCGAAGTGGAAGAAAAATAAAGTTCCCAAATGCCGACTTATCACAAGTGATGAGATATATGCATGTCATCTATGGACTATTGATGTCCATTTGACATATTATTTGTTGAAGCATTCCATATATAGATTATCATGATCCATTTGGTGATATTTTTATTGAAGTCTACTATTTATAGAATTTTATTTCCCATTTGGAAAAAAAATTCATGTTCTTGAAAATTTAAATTTGAAAATCATCATCAATTCACCACTTTACGAACTAAAAGGAGAGACAACATGGATTTTGATGTAAGTTACCCTTAATAAATTCATCACAAATTTTGGTGCTTGTTGGTTTACCATTAACCATTTTTATACGATTTTGTAGTTTTAGTTTGTCACTAACCATACTCACTTGGTTTGTGCACTACCCGACTTAAGGTGAACGCAAGTTTCATCATTTTACTCCCACATTGAATTTACAAAAGGTGGAATTAACATTTCATTGTTAGATACAAGATATGTCTTTACTCAAGGTTGAATTTTGTAGTAGTATTGATATAAATTATTTTATGAATCCCTATGACACCTTTTGTTACATAAGCAATAATAATAGTTTATTTGTTATGATTATGTTAGCCTAGTGGTACGTTATGTCATCCTACCTGATCTCATATTTATAATAAAGGATATTCATTTGTAGAAGCATCATATTTTTTCATGTAAATTATGTTCATTTTAAATTTAGGTTTCCCCATAAAAGTGACCTATAGTTTTTGAATTTTTATTATTTTCAAGAAATTTGGCTATTAAAATGTAGTGTTGGAGCTATGATCCTATGGGTTTTCACCTCCAATTAAAATATCTTGGAATTATTTCCATAAATTTCTTTGAGGGAATCTTCAAACATTAAATTTTGAGGACCCTAGCAATAAATGTTATGAAATAGGTGGTCAAATTTTCTAGTTATCATTCACTATAAATTAGTCATACTGGATTTTTTTCTATAAGTCTTCTTATAAGAAGTTATAAACAACAAAAGTTTTTAGATATTGAGGAAAAATATCATAGAACAAGCGGTAAAAATTATAGTCTTTGCTTCACTATATTTTTAGTGATATGATATGGAAAATACAGTTTGTGACTAATCTTAAGATCATATTTAAAAGAGACATTTTAGAGTTTTTTATATGATTTTCTTTGTAAAGTTTCAAATTCTAAATTTTTTAAAACAATTGAGATAACATAGATAATTTTGCAAATTTTGACTCATTATATTTTAGGATATATATTGTGTGGAGTTAGTGTATTTACCTAGTTATTTTCTAGTGTTTTAAAGAAATTTTTCTTGGGTTAGCAAGTTGATTTTAATTTTTATTTGTATTTTTAAAGACATGTTCTAGTGCCTTTATTTTTTTTTGCTTATGCAAGAGACGATCCTTCTATATCATTAATTCAAAAAATAATTTACATATTTTACAACCATCCACTCAACAGAGTGGGCACAAAATAGGGGTGCTATCCACCAGTGGTAAGAACTTATAACCCAAAACAAATAAACGACAAACCCTAAAGGAAACCAACCCAAACGTGTAAAAAAAAGCCTAACCAAAAAATTTCCCACGTCAACACTCACTTAATCTTGCCAAATAAGTCATGGCCTGATCCACATCTTACTCCAACGATGACTAGGAAGGCGAACCGAACTTGACTCCCCGGCCCCACAAAAATGCATGATTAATCCGGACCGTTGCTCCCATTCAACAAATCTGACAACTGAAATGAATATCACATAGTCCCACATGCTCATTTTTAGCATGCGATCGAGGCGATTTTCCAAACAGTCCCGCTGCCACATGCTGTTCACTGAATGGGATCGCTGCAAAAAAGGGAAAATTTCTTCCCAATCGCGAGGCTTGCGATCACCCCAAAACTACTTTGGATATGGAATTCCGCTCGAAGGCGAAAGGTTTAGGTTGTCGGGGTTACCACGGGCTCCCAACTTCCGATCGCTTGTCAAATCAGCTCTACCAATGACATTGTGAGAAAAGGCCTCTGCTAGCCTGCTTGAAACCCCTAGAACAAAACCTCCCACGCTACCACCACTAATAACCTGATTGAGTGTGTTTCTCTAAACATCAAATCAATGAAGCACATCACTCGTTCTAAAACCAATAATGTACACTCCTCTGCTCATATCGTTTTTGCGTTATATGTGCTGCCCTCCATAGTCCTGCTCCTGAACACCAACCAATCTTCCTCGGCCTAATCTTGGCATTTCGCCTTGAGACTGAGCTGAGGTATCTCTTGCCATTTTATTGCAAACCTTTCTTCTGCGCAATTCACACCTTGATTTACCAGAAGATCCACTAGCTTATTGGTCGATCTTCGAACATGTTTAAAGGTAATTATGCGAAGGCCTAGAAGGTGGTTGTGGATCCGTTGAAAGATCTCGATGAGCCTCCAATTATTTGAGGTGTTTTCTGGCACCGTACCCTAGCTGATTCTCTTGACCAAGTTAATGATTAACTCAGAATCGACTTCAACAATCACATTGTGTCGATTATCTTGAATCAAGAATTCTAAACAATGCTCCATAGCCAGAACTTCTGCCATATTGTTGGTGGCTCTCCCAAGGTGACCATAGAAAATAAATAGGATGTTCCCTCTTTCATCCCTTAAAACTTCGCTGTGACCCGTTGTACCCGGGTTGCCCTTTGAGGAACCATCAATATTTAACTTCAAAAAACCCTTGGGGGGACGGTGCCAAAAATCATGCTCAGAATCTCTAATGAGAATATTCATATCCAGGCTTTAACGAATGAGACCCTGAAACCCTAGCTGACAGAGAATCCTAAAATCAGGAGCCGAGGGAGGATTCTATGGGAGATTTTGAACAATAGAACCCACTGTCTCTTGAAGCTATTTTAGAATCTAATCTAAAAGGTAAAGGGGCGGTTTTTTTCATCCTTGAAAATCCTATTATTCCTTTCTTTCCAAGTGTTCCAGATGAAGAAGCCTGGCGTTAGAGCCCAAGCAATGCTAAGGACTTCATTATTCGAAAAATTGCTTCTCCATTTGTTTAGGGTGTTGATGATGCTTCCTTTGTCCCTATTCGACTATTGGAAGATAGAGGCGAAAGAATCCCACAACTTGGAGGAAAAGAAGCAGTTGTTGAGAAGATGCTCCATTGTTTCCTCTTGAGCTTCACATAGCTGGCACCTGGAAGGTCCCAAAACACCCCTTTTCCTAATGTTGTCCCAAGTCAAAATCTTCCTGTGTTGAACCATCCACATGAAGAGTTTAATTTTCATCCAACCTTGTTGCCTCCAAAGTCTTTTCCATGTTTTGTTCGAAGCCTAGGAGGCCAAACCAAGGAGAATGAATTTAGCTTCCTTAAGATTAAAGGTGCCCTCATTGTTGTTGCCCCATCTCAGCTGGTCATTCCCTTCTGATACTAGAATTTTCATTCGATCTAAATCTTGCACTAGCATTTCATTTTTTGATTTTAAGGTGTTGTCATACCTGAAATCAAATTTCCTCCATTTTCTCCACTTTCCTACACTATTGGTTTGATCCTAGAAATCCTTTAATTTGGTTAATCCTTGAGCATCTGCCTCTGCCTTAAGTTCCTTCATTTCCTCTTTTAAAAGAATGGGTTCCTATTGCCATTTGTCCTCCCAGAACAGAGCTAAGTTTCCCTCTCTAATTTCCCAAAAGCCATTATCTTGGACTAGACCTCTATTGTCCCAGGGCTTGTTCCACATGTGTGATCACTTGATATTTCCATCCATTCTTATATGATCATCACTTTGCCATGTACTGGCATATTTTTCGTTCCAAATTGTAGCCCACTAAGCCTTTGGTTCTTTTAGCCATTGCCACCATAATTTAGCCCCTAGAGTTATGCTTAAAATTTCAGGATCATCCAATCCTAGGCCTCCATGTTTTCTAGGTTTGCATAGTTTTTCTCAGGCTACCAAGGCCCATTTTTTCTTTTCTTCCCCCTTGCCCCAAAGAAAGTCTCTTTGTATGCTTCTAAAAATCTGCAAGACTCCTTTAGGAGGCGGAAGAGAAGAAAGCATAAAAACTGGGATAGATTGCAGAATAGCCTTTGTGAGCACTAATCTACCAGCCAGGTTTAAGGACCTCATAGTCAATTTCCTTATTTTGTCTTATAGTTTATTGATCACCGGCTCCGAAATGCTCTTGTGTAAAGGCTTAGCAGTTAGTGGAACCCCCAAATATTTTGAGGGGAGAGAATCTCTTTGAAAGCCTAGAATTTTAGCAATGTTTCTTTGAATGGAAATATTAGTATTGAACAAAAAAATATTAGATTTGGAGAGATTAACTTCCATACCTGAAGCCTTGGAAAATTCATTTAGGATTTGTTTGAATGCAAGAGCTTCTTTGACTATGGGGATTCCCTATAGCATGGTGTCATCCACAAACTGTTGATGCGTCCAAGCCTATCCCCTATCAAAAAGTTGGAGACCTTTCATCTTACCGACTTCTTTAGCATGTTTGATAGACCGACCCAGTCCTTCCATCATGAGGATGAAGAGAAAGGGAGAGAGAGGATCCCCCTGTGTGAGGCCTCTAGAGGGAAGAAAAGTTTCAGAAGGAGAGCCATTGAACAGAATTGAGAAGCTAGAGGAAGTGACCAGGGCCAAGACCCATCTCACCCAGTTCTGATCAAACCCAAAAGCTGTGAGAATTTTCGTGATACAGTTCTAGTTCAATTTATCATAGGCCTTAGCAAATGTCCAATTGCATGATCATACCAGCGTTTCAGTTGATAGTCAGAGAGTGTACCACCTCATGTGCTTGAATAATATTGTTAAGAATTTGCCTTCCTTCCACATATCCAGATTGTTCTATAGAGAGCAGGGAAGGAAGGAGAGGTTTGAGTCTATTGGCTACCACTTTTGATATTATCTTGTAAACTACATTACATAAAGCTATCGGTCTAAACTTGTCAGGAGTCTGAGTTGCCTCCTATTTAGGGATCAAGGCAATGAAGGAAGTGTTCAGAGCTTTCAAAATAGTGTTATTCTTCCTAGAATCTTCTACAACATTCAGAATATCTTGTTTAGCAATATTCCAGCAAGCCTTGAAGAAATCAACATTGAAACCATCTGGGCCAGGTGCTTTACCATTTTGCATTTCTTTGAGCACTTCTCTAACCTCATCTTCGGTTACTGGCTTGTTAAGGTTGTAGTTGTCCTCACTAGACACCAGCCTAGGTATGTGCCTTGTGAAGTTTCTGATGGGATTCTCTAAGTCATAACGAGTTTCTTTGGCTATGCCTGTGCTTGACAAGTGGTTCTTCTATCTCAGCATGAGAGTTGTGAAGAATACCTCCCTCATCCTTGATCACTAAAATTCTATTGTGAACTATGTTCGCCATAGTGGATCTATGGAAAAATCTATTATTTCTTTCTCCCTCTTTGAGCCATTGAACCCTCGATTTTTGCCTCCAGAATATTTCCTCTTGTTTGCATAAATCCTCCCATTATTGATTACATTTGGTGGCCTGATCATTTCTGGTTTCATCGAAGCCGTTTGTGATAAGGGCTTGGTTGAGTTCTTGCATTCTACCCTCTACTGCTCTTTTAGCTACAAAAATATTGCCATGTTCATTCTTGTTCCAATCCTTGAGCCGAAGCTTGATGTGTTTTAGTCTTTTTTGAAGAAGGAACATTCTGGTGCCCTGAATGTTCAAATCTTCTGACCACCATTTGGCAATGTTGTTGGAGAAATCTGGATGGGAAAGCTAGATGTTTTCAAAGCGAAAAGGTTTATTCCTTGGAGTACCAATACTCTGCACCTCCAGATGAATCGGCCAATGGTTAGATCCTCCAAAGGGTGGAATTCTTGCCGATATTTCCTTATCATTGAGCATAAGGTCTTCAGATATCATGAATCTGTCTAATTTTGAAGCCACCTAAGATTCTCCTCCTCTTTTGTTGTTCCAAGTAAATATGCCATTACTAGTTACAATATCCACTAACTTCATAATATCTGTAAAAGTCTGCAACTTCAGAGAGTCTTTACATTGAACTCTGGTTCCACCATTTTTCTTCAAAAGCGGTTTAATCATGTTGAAATCCCTCCAAGTATCCATGGCATGCCTGAATTTCTGTCTTTGAGTTCCTCCAGAGAATCAAGAAATTTTGAGTTTACCCTCCAGTCTTTGGGGGCCATACACATTTGTGACTAGGTAGGTTTCCTTATATCCTACAAGCTGTATGACCACAAAAAGATATTCTCTAGATACCTCAGCATCTAAAATTTCTATTTTCTTTGGATTCCAAAGGGTGAGTATACTGCCTACTGTATTCTTCGCTTTGACTTCCAGAAAATCATAAAATTGAGCCATTTTCTATGAATCTCTTTTAATTTTTGAATGGAACATTTGGTTTCCTGGATGAAGATCACACTCAGAGCCATTTGTTTCATTTTGTTACTAATCAGTCTTTGTTTTCTTTTACTACCTAGACCTCTAATATTCCAAGAAGTAAACTTCATTATTAAAGATTGGTAAAGGAGTAGCTAGTTAGGTCTTTCATCTTACCTGAGTCTACCATTAGCTTTCCACATTCCATCAAAAGTTTGTTCTGCATTTTCCTGCCTCTTTTTTTTCCTGGGTTTCTGGGTGCTAATCCTGGAGGTAAAGAGTCTATCCCTTCTTTAGTTCCTTGAATCAAGAAATCCTCTAGATCAAGATTCTCTTTCTCAAGAATCACCTGAAGTTCTTGGTCCTCCATTTCCATCTCACTTTGGGTCATCTCAAGATCCATTTCTGTTTCTACATCACCCACCAACGTCTCTGTCTGCATATTTGTTTCTTGTGTTTGTTCCTTGTCCTCTTCTTTCCCTTCCTCCATTAAACCTTCTCCCTTCGTCTGGTCTGTTATAGTTATCTCTTCTTCCTCTTCCAGGACTTGGGACCTGTTTTGACTGGCTTGTTGTCCTTCAGATTTTTGTGTCTTTGATCCCCTTTTGCTTCCTTTTCCTTTGTTTTCCACTTTGTGAAAGCTTTTAGAGTCTTTCATTGCGTTAGTTTTACTCTTATTCTCTATTTTAGTGAGAAGGCAATCCCTGAATAGGTGCCCATGCTCATGGAATTTGCAACATCTTAATGGAATATGTTCGTAATCTATAGTTTGAACCCGTTCTTCATCAAACACTTCCAATATTACCTCATCTAGAAGAGCTCTAGAGAGATCCATCTCCACACATATTCTAGCAAAGGAAGTGTACTTTCCCCTCCTAGTGGCTTTAGAAGCTTTAACAAACTGTCCTAACTTATTTCCTATGGTTGTTAAAGACATTGTTTGCCAATAATCAAGCGGAAGAGAATAGAGCCTTACCCAAACCAGGACTGAAGTAAATGTCTCACGTTCCGGGATAAAATTCATGATCCAAGGTCTCATATAGAGACCTGCTGCAACATAGAAGTAAGGCACACCTTCAAAAACTCTATCCTTATCTTCGATGTTTACAAAAACCACAGTAAAGAAACCCTTTGATCATAGGTGTAGGTCGATGCTTCCTTTCGGTTTCCAATGATATCTTATCCACATTTGTAAGGCTTTTTTAATGGGCCATAAATCCATGAATTTGCAAATGATTGCATAGGTTTGCATATGGTCCCTGTGCGCCTACAGAGTAGGCTCATTTAAAACAACTATGGGAGTCACAGTAGCTTTGGCTTACATGGGCCCATGTGTGCTTTATTTATTGTTCCCTATTCCTTGTCTTCTTCCTCATTTTCTTAAATAATAATATTCTCCTTTGACTTCTGTCCATCATGTTCCTCTTCACTGTTCCTATTCCTTCCCTTTGAAGGTCCTCTATCATATTCCATAGGTTTCTTCCCCCTGCTGGTCAGAGCCTATTTGAAGAAGGGAGTGGAGCTCCCTCCTTTGTGCCCCTCCATGGAGAGCCACCCCTGTAACATCTCGGTAACCCTAGGTTTTTCCTCCTTCGTCGCTCCCGCGCTCAACACTCCCTGGCGTTAAAAATCTTCTCTAGATCAAATGAGTCTTGAACATTGGTGCAACACCCATGTTCTAGTGCCTTTAAATAACATAGTGATATGCCATTTAATGAGTAAAATAATGATAAAAGAGTAATAGAAATTGGAGCTACACATGGTTTGACATAGTTGTAAACATTGTTAAACCTTACTGGTACCTTTTCAATAGTTTTTAATATGAATTTGTCATTATTATAGTGAATATGACTTTTATAGTTAATATCTATTATCCAAATACTTAAAGAAGTAATAGAAATTGGAGCTACACATGGTTTGACATAGTTGTAAACATTGTTAAACCTTATTGGTACCTTTTCAATAGTTTTTAATATGAATTTGTCTTTATTATAGTGAATATGACTTTTATAGTTAATATCTATTATCCAAATACTTAAAGATGTTATTAATGAATTTTACGAATGAAATATGAAAACATATATAATACTATTTAAAATATATTTATAAATTGATATGATATAAATGAACCTATTAAATTTATTGTGTTACTTATATTTTTAAAACATAAAGTAAAAGGGACCAAATGTATAGAGCTAGTTTAATTCCAAATAAGACTTCCACAAATATTATGCATTGGTTAGGAACCATTACCAAGAATAATTTTAAATGTTAGTAGTTGTATCATGGTATTGAAAGTGCAACAGAAGTAAATATCAATCATATAAAACATTTTTAAACATCCTAAGAAATTGAATATTTCTAGTTTTTCATTTCTCAAATGAATTCCACCAAGAATGCAAACTTTCCTTGACGAAGTAGTTGTTTTTATTTTCAAAGTAAATCTAGCTTCCAAAATACCCCTACTACAACGAAATTTTCATATTGCAACATTTTATGTATGCAACAAATTCTCTTCTTTTCACAAACTTTTGCAAATCTCTTTGAAAATTCACTCATCCTCACATATGCGTAGCATCAACAAACACTTCAATCATTTACTTTTTTATTTATATATTAATGGATTTTTTTACCATAGGTATCATTCCATTGTGTTAACCTAAGGTATCGTGGGATGAATGGGTCACTCAACTCAATGTGCCTATGGGTTCTTAGTAGTTCTTTGACTCCTCCAAGTCTTACACACAACTCTTGGCCTTCAAAATGTAATTCATATTCTTAAAGGTACAAAATTGTTATCAACATTCCATACAATGTTATTTATTTACATATGTCACATATGTCCATGTCCATAACCACAAGCCCATCATAGTAGGAGTACTCTATACCATAATATTTTTCCCTTTTCATTCCCAGTTCAATGATGATTAACCCTTAAGGGCTATCCCTTAACTCCTCGTGACCAAAGTTTTTGACCATATCCTTCACAAAACGAATATTGGATATCCTTCCAAGCCCTCAGATCCAAGTTCCATACAAATGTGCATCCATGAGCATGTGATATGACCTTGTACGAATCCCATACTAGATACCATTCAAATTCCTTAGCTTTGAGTACTAGAAGAATCAACACTCATGATATGGGATGTGACCACGTCCTATTCTCCATGGCAGGTAGAAATTCAACTCACTTTCTCCAAGTGTTGGCACTCATGACTACAGGCTATGACCTTGATATTGTATGCATATGATTCTAGTGTTTTCCATTCAGAAATATTTGGTATACATAACTATAATTGAAAAACAAATACCCTTCTTCCCTAAACTTGTTGGAAAATTTCTAATCGCACAAGACTCCTCATATCATATTATTCTAATACATGTTCATATAGACCTCTCTTTCCTCGGGTATTTCGACATATGGCCCACAGTAGGCTATCTTTTATATATGCTAACTTTGGTGTAAACCATTGATTTTTGAAAATTTTAGCCAAATCAAAATACATGAGAAAACCTCACCAAACACGCTCTTAATCTAAGTCCTAGGTCCTTAGGACTACCATGTCATCCAAGGTGGTCCAATAACAACCCACCATGTGGTCATTTTTCCGAGTAAGATTGTTCCATCATACCTTTTGATTCATACCAAATGCTAGCCATGACATTTTATATAAAAATTACAATTTTTGATATATTTAGTTTGAGAGATAAAGTTCCTTTTATCTATTTGTTGAACCTGTAACAAAAGCAATAAAAATAGTTCCCCAAGCATGGACATTTCAAATTCCATTTGTATAACATTTACAAATAGTTGACATAATTTATCAACATTACTCCGAAATATAATATCATCTACATACACTATATTAAGTAACAAGCGATCAAGATCATATTTAATATAAATATTTTTATCAAATGTTCCCCTTTTAAAACATTATTGCTATAATTATTTTTAAATTTTCTAATAGCATGCTCTAGGAGCCTGTTTCAACCCATAAGGTTCCTTCTTCAACTTACATATATGATTTGATTTATCATTCAATTGGTAGCATTGAATTTTCTCAACATATACTCTTCTTTAATCTCTCCATATAGAAACCTTAGTTTACATCCATTTGATATACCCTAAAGCCTTCATATCATGTAAAAGCCAAGAACATTTTAATTGCTTTGAGTCTAACAACTAGTGCAACAGTGTCCTTAAAGTGCACACATACCACTTGAGCATAACCTTTGCAAACTAATCTTTCTTTGTTTTGATAACCTAACCAACTTCATTTAGTTTATTCTTGAAAACCATTGTGGTTACAATCACATACTTTTCCTTTAGTCTTGGAAAGAACTCCCAAATTAATACAAACCAATTTTTTGTAATTCTTCATTAATGGCCTTAACCCAATACTGGTCATGACTAGCTTGATCAAAATTTTTTGGTTATATTGTGGAAAACAAAGGAAAATTTCCATGTGTAGAAGAGCCTATAAAATATCTTGTTTGAACACCTACATCATTATTTCCTACAATTTCACATGTAGGATGATATTTTTGAACACACCTTGAAACATTATTAGGATCTAGTTGATGGGGTTCATTTTCTTCTTCTACATATTCTGCATGCTCTCCTTGTTCATGTTCTTCTTCATATTGAGGTTGATAAATGATTGAATCATTTTATGGTTTTTCTATTTCCTTATGTATATGTACAATAAATATGGTTTTTTGACATCCACTAAAGGTGGACCAAATCATCAAGGAAAGGAAAGGATTAAATTTAATCTTAAAACTTTTACCTTTATCAACAACTCTTGTTAAATAATATATTACATGTTGATGAGGAATTAATCCCCTACATTTCTAATGAACTATTATTTTATTTAGAAAACCAATTTCCTATTTTCAATTACATTAATTTAAATTAAATTAATGGAACCAACTCCCTTTAGTAGATTTCATAAGATCTCCTGAGTCTTCATGCGAAATGCTACTTCATCACCTCCTTCATCATAAGTTTGGACAAACATAAAAACAAGGAAACAAGAACTATGTATAAACTGATATCATTTTCATGTATTCATGTTGACACTTTTGTGTTGAGACTCAAGGAATAACTATTTGAAAACTTGCCAATTCTGTATATTGAAAACTCATAGAATTTGGAAAAATCCCATTATATAGACATGTCAACTAGAATTTCTATATTCTTTTAATTGATGTGTACCCCATTATGATGAGAGTGAACCAAGAGAATTAAGTTAGTTGCAAGTGGAACACATCACTTGAAATTCCTAAGAACCCAATCAAATGCCGAGTTGCAATATAGAAGGATGTATTTGTCATTTGCTAGGTCACATGCCCATCCAAGTAAACAAATTGTCCAAAAACAATTCCAAAAAATTACACGAAGAGTATCAATCGATATCTCAATCATGTATCTTGTGTGTAATTAAAATACAAGATATTGAACCATAATTGTCCCAAATAGCAAGTGCATCGCAAACTAGGTGTCACATTAGTGCTACTCAAATCCAAAATTAATGGATGTTGCACAATATATGACAAGTGGAAGAAAGATCAATTTCCCAAGTGGAAATCTATCACAAGGGATGAGATCTAATCCTGTCATCTATGGAATATTGTTGTCAATTTGTCATATTACTTGTTAAAGTATTACATAAACAAATTATTGTTACCCCTTTGGTGATTTTTTTATTGAACTCTATCACCTATAGAATATTATTGCCCATTTGGCAAAAAAATCATGTTGATGAAACTTTAAATTTGTTAGTCATCATAAATTCCCCACTTTCTGAACTAAATAGACAAACACCATGTGTTTTGATGTGGGTTTACCTTAAGCAATTCATCACTATTTTTGGTGCTTTTGGTTTACTACTAACCATATGTAACACCCTCCTCCCACATTTACCCAAGCTAACCATTCCGCTGGGGTAAACATGTGATGAAGAGGTACTATGATGTGATTCAACTCCCCATGTATAGTTAACGATGTGGAACCGAAAAAACAAAACCAATCTGACCTTTCTCAGGAGTTACATAACCTTCAGGAGACAACCAACACTTTCAGGTGCCCAACCCTAGAAACAACATATCATTTTGTGGAGCTAGACCCCCACTTGCTCCCTTGAAAGTCATGCATGTAATTGAGTCCCTTCGATCGCTCCCCAAGCAAGGCATGCATGCAACTGTGCCCTTCTTCAAGTAGTTATGAGCTAGCGACCCCGAATTATGTGCCAATTTTTCAGGACTTGGTCTCAGGCCTCTACCCAAAACTATATGGAACTTCTAGAAATGATAAATAACAACGAAATAAAGATATTAACGCAGGGAAAATTTAAGGGGCTAATATTCTCAAATGGGCTAATTTTCCATGCTTTTTCCAAAAAAAATATTAAGAAATTTTAATACTTTTACAAAAAAATGCCAAACATTTTACAATTTGCATATTATGTACTAGTGCGATTCGCCAAGGTTTCTAAACTTTAAAATAAATTTCCATCCTTAAAATTTTCCTTGTATTAATGCGAACATTGGTATAAGGAATTGATCTAACACCTACTAGTCATAGCATGAATTTTGTCAAACATATCATAAACATGTAATCTACAAGCCATAACAACATATTTGAGCATAGTGGTCTCATACTTATCTAAGAATTGTCAGGAATAATTTATGCCTTATCATAATAGTTGCATTATCATTTATTAGGCCATATATTGTTTCACATTTATTGTACTAATGAAATCATGATGAGAGCCATAACCAAATTCTGTCATGAACCATGCTTATAACCAACATGATAACAAATACAGAACAACCATAAAAACAACATAATAATAAGTACATTTACATGTAGAACATAAGAGGAAAATATATATTATTAACAAATGCAAATCCAACCAAGTCAAGGACTTCCATGAATCACCCGACCATAGATTGGGCTGAACCAAATCTTTCTTTCATCCATTCAACCCCGTGCCGTATTTCAAGAATGAATGTGGGACTCACAACAGAATGAATCAAGGCTTCCTTGAGGTTTACTAGATATCCACCAAGCAATTCCTAGGCCCAAAACCCTCATCATTACAACCAGGATTTACCACAATCCCATCGGATCACTAGGGCCTAAACAAGAATGGTTTCCTCTGAATCTATCCACCTAAAATGTGAGGAATTTTTTTGTCTCCACCTCTCAGCTTTACCGTGTATCCCGCCATTACCGGTTAAGGGATTCCTAGGCCTACAAGGTCACCATTGTCTGGGATTTACTGTGTATCCCACCATCATCAGTCAAGGGATTTCTAGATCCAATCAAGGGTACTCACAACTAAGCTTTACCGTATATCCCATCAAGGGATTCCAAGGCCTTGTGATTAATCTTAAGACCACCCAACCCTGCTTTGAATCCAGCTGACAATCCAGCTCAACCAAAACAAGAGAACCCCATCACACCATGGCTATCCAAAAATGACAAGGGAAGGCTAAAAACCATTGTCACGCTTGGAAAACCCATGCCAATGGAAAAAAGAGAACCAAAAAAATAGATGAATGTAACATGCATGCAAAAGATATCAAGGAAATCATACATGCAACTTGAAAGCTGTAAGTAATCCCATTGTAGGTACTTGAGTCTTGCTCTTCCTTGCTTGATCCTTACTTCCTCTTACTTTCTTTTCCTTCCTTTTCCCTATTTCCCCCAATTAAAGAATGATCAAAGAATACTCTAAATGTGCAAGATTATGAGAGAGTTGAGATAAAAAAGGTAGATCCAAAAATAAACTAAAAAAATGTTCAGTAAGCTAAAGGTTGTACATTGTTGTTGTAAACACTAGAGCTCATTTCATGAGCTTTCCTATAGGGATCTGGTCCCTTTTGCATATTGGGTTAACTATCGTATTTTTGCATGCTTGGTTGTCGTGCAATGTTTGCAAACCCATTATGATGGTTTTGAAGGTCGGTCTTCATGTATATGAGTTTCCCCAAACATGTAAACATATGTCGCATCCATACAAAAATTCTTGAGCATTATCTCACAAGTGTCGTCACAGTCATCCTAAAGTCTATCTTAAGTGTCGCAATTGTCATATCTTATCGTTAGGTAGTCACACAAATGGAAATTATTCCTTCACTTGCCCCAATGATCTATGTTGTTATGTCATCAAAGTATGCTAGGCGTGTGATTGCAGTTAAGGTTCATCACAGTTCATCACCTATCCCACACTTAGCCATTTTTAGAAAATCTTCCTGACAAAGAAACTTCGATTCATCGAGGCCCACCTCAACTACGCACTATGCAATCTCAGACCTCTAAGCTGTGAACTTGTTGCTTGGAATTGTACAATGCGCAGTCCATGTCTCCCAAATCTACTACTCTATGCAATTCTTGTGCTTAGCTCCTAACCTTGACCCTCAAAGTTGTGCAGTTATGTCTCCCAACTGCCTTGAATGACACATTTCATATCTTCAACCCTCAAGATTTTACCTCGACTATTGGAACTGCATAATGTGCAAAAGCGCAACCTCCCTTTACATCCAAAACTATGCAGTTGTGTTTCCCAATGTCCTTTCCCTCAGCCTGACCCCATTACCTCCAGAAATTGCGCAACCATGTCATTCAAGCTACCCTAAGTTGCACATTGCGTAGTTTCACAACCCAAGCTCTCCACCTAACTACTGAAACTGCACAATGCATAGTCCTAGGCCCCTCTTCCCATCCCGCCACTTGTCTAGGGCTTAGTTGATGGATCAAAATGCATCAAATTAGACTAGGGTTTTCAGATTGATGTCGTTTGGTCATGAGTGAATTGCAAGAACATGTACACTATCATGTCATGGAAAGGTGATGGAGAAGGAGAACATGAAGGAAGCATGCCTAAATACTCTCTTGTAGTTGAACCCACAAGTTGATCAATCGAGAGAAAGCAAATGGACATTGCAACAACCATCCAATACTAAAGATCATTAAATATTATGCATCACCAAGCCATGCAGAGATGAAGAGAAAGCATATCCAAGAAGGCATCCAACACTTAGCACCAACAATGAATTCACATTTCCACATCGTCAAGTAGTCCATGTCAGCAGTGTCGTGTCATGTCATGTCATGAGTTGTCATATGCCACATCACTATTGTGGACCATGTATATGGTACGCAAATGTATTGTAAAGTGGAAGTCCAAAGGACACACATGGAATGTAAAGAGTCATGTAAGTTGAAAAGTCATAGGAAGTCAAACAACCAGGAGGGTAGTTAAAGAGTCACCCTTGGTTATATATACTCCCTCATTGTATGCAAAGGAATTTTCACCTAGGCTCCTCCCGCAAGGAAATAGAGAGATCAACTAGTTCTTTGAGGAGCAAGGAGTGGCTCTAATGTCCCACTATTAGGACTAGTGATGTACATTGTAAACATGTGTCTTGGAACTTTTACTTATTAACATAATCCTTTAAGGCCAACATGTTCTTCATGCACGGAATATGAGTGTTTGTAAGACTATTATGTGGACATTTGTATTTCATGTTTGCTTTCACATGTGCTAATATAGTTGAAGTATTTCGGTTATTTTGGTGCTTATCTTATTGAGAATGTGTTATAATGGTTGTTATTGTTTTCCCATCCTTGTGGAGTATTCCTTGGGATACTAGATATATATTTCCTCATTTATTGGTTGTAACGATCGTCGCATTCGTTGTTGACTATTTCGTTGGATGTTAGATGGATCCTTCGGGTTCATGTGTGTCTCCTCTTGGGAGGTACAATTACCTCTCACTTAGAGGATCACTTTTCTTCCCCACTCTCTAGTAGAAGAACATTGACATAGTTGCAACTAACAACTCACCATGCGCATACTGAATAGGACTCCTACACCAAAAGGTGTTAGGTCTAAATGGGACTTCATAGCGGGGAGATCCTCTATATGTTTATGGATCCAAAACCATCAATTCCTACCTTACCCTATAATAATCTATCTTAGAATACTCTTGCACAGCATACTTTATCCTAACCTATAGGCTATCTTACCCTAGCCTAGCCTAACCTAATCTTGCCAAACCTAACCTAGCTCTACCCTAACCTAGCTCACTTTGGCTTAGACTACACTAGCCTAGACTTCTCTACCCTATCATACATTAGACTACTCTAGCCTAACCTAGTCAACTCTAGATTAGACTAACCTAGCCTAGCCTACCCTACCTTACCATACTCTAGCCTACACTTCTCTAGCATAGCATAGCCTATTATTGCATAATCTAGCCTACTCTTTCCTAGCCTAGCCTACTCTAGACTAGCCTAACGTAACCTACTCTAGCCTAGTCTATCCTAGCCTACTCTACCTTACCCTAGTGAAGCCTACTCTAGTCTTACCTAGCTTACCCTAGCCTAACTTTCTCTAGCCTAGACTACTCCAACCTAGCGTAGCTTAGTCTGTTCTAGTTTAGCCTAACCTAGCATGTTGTAGATTATCCTACTCTATCCTAGCCTAGCCTAGCCTATCCTAACCTAGCCTACTCTAACTTAGCCTAGCCTAGACTAGCCTAGCCTACTCTAGACTAGTCTGACCTACTCTTACTTGATGTAGCCTAGCTTGGCCTGATCTAGTCTACTCTAGCCTGGCTTAGCCTAGATATCCTAGGCTATAGTAGCATAGCCTACTCTAGCATAAAATAGCCTAATGTGATTTAGCATAGCTTAGGCTACTCAAACCTAGCCTAGCCTACTCTATCCTAGGTTATCATAGCATACCCTAGCCTACTCAAACATATTCTAGCATGCACAAACCTAGCCAAGCCTAGTCTAGCCTAGGTTAGCCTAGCATATGCTAGCCTACTCTAACATAGCCTACTCTAAAAATCCTACTCTAGCCTAGCCTAGCCTAATCTGGCGTAGATGATCCTAGCCTAGCCTAGCCTAAATTTCCCAACTCTAGCCTAATAAGTATATTTAGGGTTCAATACCATAGAAAAATTTTGGAAGCTCATATCATTGAAAGATGGAATAAGCTGAAGAAAAGGGTCAAGGAAAGACAGAGTAACAATTCTCTCCTATGAGTAAGATAGTATCCCTCACAAAAAGGTCCTATCTTAAGCTCCTAAATCTTATGTTATAGATATTATCATGACAATAAGATGCATCGTGGCATCATGGAAGCATTAGGAACAAGAGCTCATGACATCACCATGGGATTCATGATTGACAAAATCCATGGCATTCAAACTTGAAGGATATATCTCTTGGGAACCTCATTGGACATTGTAGGAAAGGATAAAGACATCCAGAACAAGGCTCATCATACATCAAGAAGGAAACATTTTCTAGATGGGGATATACAAGATCCTCAAGATTCTTCGATGGAATCCTCATAGGAGGGTTCACTAATCTATAGAAGAAGCAAGTGTTTAATCAGAAACTCCAACTTATGGAATTCATGGGATGATGGTATGATGACATGAGAAATGAAGCAGATCAAGGGATTAAAAATATTTTCAATCAAGGAAGTTGCTCGAGGAAGCCTAGATTACCTAAAAGTAAAATTAGGTATGTATGCTTGTGTTTAATATTACAATGTCATCTCATATGGTTGCATGTAACATGGATCATTACTTCTACCTTGAGAAGCATGATCATGAGAAAAAAGAATCTCCTCCTCTAAAAGGATGCAGGAAGGCATAAAGTCACACTAAGATTGTTAGGTCCCTATAATACTAGTGATTACCCGATTACTATTGTAGTTTATCCCTTATAAATATTGTTGTACCCCTAATGTCCCCATACTGTTATTACTGTGTCTCCTAGAATCCCTCTATTGTTATTTTTGTGCCTTTATATTATTATTGTTAGGTCGGCTGGGTTATATTGTGATTCCTTAGACTCCTACATATAGAAAGGAGGTTTTGTCATTTGAATCATCAAAGAATCATTCATTTGTGTAATGTAAAGGAGGTTGCCCCCTCGAAGAGGCTGAATTCTAAGGTGTTGATCTATCTTTTCTATCTTTTTGAGAGCTGGTTTCATAACATTTGGTATCAGAGCTTTGGATTCTAGGGTTTCACTGCTCCAAATAGGTCATCGTGGCATTTTCGCTATAAATTTGTTTCTGTGACATTTCAAAAGCGAAAAATAAAACCCATTTGAGATGAAATCGCACTGAACCTCGGGTCCAAATTTCAAAGCTTTTTGTGTTATATTTCCGGAGATATGGTCTGAGGAAGTTGGTTTTTTTTGGAGACTCCTGAATTACATTCCAAACAGGTGACCTGGGGAAAATCGTCGTAACTTTCTCTCTCAGCATCAGATTGAAATTTCATAAGGTATAGAAAGAGGACAGACTGTAATTTCTTGTATATATATTTTTAGAGCCAAAGGTCGAAACGGGGACACGTGGCATGTCATACAAGTTCGCTCTACTGAACTAGTATATAAGCAGGTCACTGTGGGAGATTTGGCATAACTCTTCCTTGGAGAATCCAATTGGGATCAAACTGGTGGCATTGGAAAGAGGACACAAAGGGCTACTGCAAGTCACAATTTCAAAACTGGATGATTCGAAATTACAGAGATACATCAGAGGCAATATCGAGCTCCTACAAAGTGAAAAAGGGTGTGTAGATTTTTTTAAATTTTTGCTTAAGCTTGGTTTGAAAAATTATTTTGAAGAAATTCAAAGGGCATAGTAGAGAATTATTATCGATAACTGATGCCCAAAGGAAAGAAAATGCAAACACCTAGTAAGCAACCTGAAAGCTCTAGCATGACTCATGAAGAAGAGGAAGAAATGCTACATGATATATCAAAATTACAAGACCAAGTGCAACAAATTTCACTCTCACAAAATCTAAAAGAAGCTAAGATAAATGGTGTGGAATCTAAGATAAGGGGCGTGGAAGCTAAGATTAACGTTTTAATATAGATTTGAGGATAGATTTGACAAATTTTCTACAGGAAATACTTACTAATGGTGAAAGGGTAGTAAAGGAAACTCATGATGCGAACAAAAGAAATGTTAATCATGATTTCATAGACTCTAATGTTGGATCGAAGGCCCACCATATTCCAAAAAGCGATATGAGGAAGTTTGATGGCAAGGATTCCGCAACATAGATATTACAGATGGAGCAATTTTTTGATCTCAATAATGAGTAAAACACACAAAAGGTACGTATCGCAACTTTATATTTGGAACTAAATCAGTTTGTATGGTATCAATGGCTTTGCTCTCGTAAACAAATTATCACTTGGGCAATTTTTACGAAAGAATTGACAACACATTATGAG
>APFE030977402.1:0-12788 GCA_000404065.3 Pinus taeda | reverse complement strand
TTTAATAATAATAATATTTTTATTATAATTATCATTTAAACCTAATGGTCCAATTGAAATTAAATTAATATATTTAATAATTCATATTTATTAAATAATTAAATAATTTATTATTCCAATAATAATACTACAAATAATATTCTAGACATATTAAATTATTGTTATTCTAAGAAATTAGTTACATTAGGTAAATTCTATAACTAAAGTATTATTTATTAGTGTACTTGTTTATTAATAAATGCCAAAAACGAATGTTGGTACATCATATATTTATTTCATAATACTATTTATTTATCATTTCAATCTAAGGTCCATTTGCCAAAGTATAATTTTATAATTAATTTAATAATTTACTATGTTTATTTAATAATTAAATAATTGTATATAATGCTATAATAGGATAATACTAATAGTATAATATTCATAATATATAAATATACATGATTGAAATCAAGAAAAAGAAATAAATTATCAAATTACTTCTTGAATATTAATATTCGCACAAATGATTGTAATAGGGTCGACATTAAATTTATAAAGATCATATTAATGAATAATACCAAGCAATTAAGATAATAGAAGGGAACAAATTATATTAATACAATATAATATTAGGAATCCAAGAGGCGAATATAAAAAGGATTAAAAGCTAACTAATAAAAATATAAAAACCCAAGGGACCAACCCCAGAATCAACCCCAAGACCTTATAAATGAGGGATAGAGGAGGCTAGGAAGACAGGGCTGGGACCCAGCAACTGTTAATCTTCTAGCCATCATCCCTATTAATATTCTTCGGCCTTTTCTCTATCTCCAGGGCCTCTCTAAATTTACGATGGTGAAACTGCACAACCTTAGCAATGACTTGAGCCTCTTCAATACAGACATGGTGCTTAGTCTTTTCGGCATGTTCAGCCAGGGCTGAGGACTTGGCCCTCCCATGCCTTAAGTCAGCCGAATGCTCGCTCATCCTTTGCTTGATAAAATGACCTATCTCACCAATATATGGTGTCCCACAGGAACAAGGAATGACATAGACACCCTTCATGTCTTTAGGGTCGATAGGATCTTTTACCGACCTGAGGGAGCCACGGATCGTACTGAGAGGCCTAAAAGTTGCGGGTACATCGAACCTCCTCAAAATCCTCGCAATCCTATCAGTGGTCCCTTGAATGTAAGGCAGGTTAACCCCCATGACACGATCTTTATGATCTCTTTGGACCGAAGGCTCCTTCTTAGCCTTTAGGAAGGCTTTTCGACCCAGGTGTCTACTGTAACCATTCTTCTCAAAGACATCTAGGAGATGAGCCTTCTCTGATTCCAAGCTCCCTTCATCCGAAATTCTAACAACACAGGTGGCAAGAGTGCTTAGAACCCCTAACTTCTGAGCGGGTAAATGATGGGAAGAAGCATGCAAGTATTGCTCAGTATGCGTCTTCTTTCTAAACACCTGATGAGAAAAGGAACCATCCACCTTCTTAGAGATGAGAACATCCAAGAACAGAAGACAACCATTGTCTTCTTTCTCCATTGTGAATTTTATGGCGGCGGACTGGTTATTGAGATGACTGAAAAAATTAAACTTGAGCCCGACAACATTCTGGTAAGTTTCAACGTGGTCTCTCTTTACACTTGTATTCCCATCAATGAGGCCATGGCGGTGATTAATAGGCTCACCGACCCTGATACGGCTAAGTTGGTTGAGCTTTGCCTTAACTCCACCTTTTTCAGCTTCAAGGGAGAATTCTATCAACAAACTTGCGGAGTTGCCATGGGTTCCCCCTTGTCCCCTGTCATCACTAATCTCTTTATGGAGGATTTTGAGTCTAAGGCCTTGGCCTCCTCTCGTCTCTTACCGAAGCTTTGGAAAATATTTGTTGATGACACGGGTGTTGTCTGGTCTCATGGTCCTGATGAGATGGATCGTTTTTTCAGTCATCTCAATAACCAGTTCGCCGCCATAAAATTCACAATGGAGAAAGAAGACAATGGTTGTCTTCCGTTCTTGGATGTTCTCATCTCTAAGAAGGTGGATGGTTCCTTTTCTCATCAGCTGTTTAGAAATAAGACGCATACTAAGCAATACTTGCATGCTTCTTCCCATCATTTCCCCACTCAGAAGTTAGGGGTTCTAAGCACTCTTGCCACCCGTGCTGTTAGAATTTCAAATGAAGGGAGCTTGGAATCAGAGAAGGCTCATCTCCTAGATGTCTTTGAGAAGAATGGTTACAGTAGAAACCTGGGTCGAAAATCCTTCCTAAAGGCTAAGAAGGAGCCTTCAGTCCAAAGAGATCATAAAGATCGTGTCATGGGGGTTAACCTGCCTTACATCCAAGGGACCACTGATAGGATTGCAAGGATTCTGAGGAGGTTCGATGTACCCACAACTTTTAGGCCTCTCAGTATGATCTGTGGCTCCCTCAGGTCGGTAAAAGATCCTATCGACCCTAAAGACATGAAGGGCATCTATGTCATTCCTTGTTCCTATGGGACACCATATATTGGTGAGACAGGTCGCTCTATCAAGGAAAGGATGAGCGAGCATTCGGCTAACTTAAGGCATGGGAGGGCCAAGTCCTCAGCCCTGGCTGAACATGCCAAAAAGACTAAGCACCATGTCTGTATTGAAGAGGCTCAAGTCATTGCTAAGGTTGCGCAGTTTCACCATCGTAAATTTAGAGAGGCCCTGGAGATAGAGAAAAGGCCGAAGAAACTTAATAGGGATGATGGCTGGAAGATTAGCAGTTGCTGGGTCCCAGCCCTGTCTTCCTAGCCTCCTCTATCCCTCATTTATAAGGCCTTGGGGTTGATTCTGGGGTTGGTCCCTTGGGTTTTTATATTTTTATTAGTTAGCTTTTAATCCTTTTTATATTTGCCTATCGGATTCCTAATATTATATTGTATTAATATAATTTGTTCCCTTCTATTATCTTAATTACTTGGTACTATTCATTAATATGATCTTTATAAATTTAATGTCGACCCTATTACAATCATTTGTGGGATTATTAATATTCAAGAAGTAATTTGATAAATTATTTCTTTTTCTTGATTTCAATCATGTATATTTATATATTATGAATATTATACTATTAGTATTATCCTATTATAGCATTATATATAATTATTTAATTATTAAATAAACATAGTAAATTATTAGATTAATTATAAAATTATACTTTGGCAAATGGACCTTAGATAAATATATAGGTACCAACATTCGTTTTTTGGTACATATATATACATTTATTAATAAACAAGTACACTAATAAATAATTCTTTAGTTATAGAATTTACCTATTTTAACTAATTTCTTAGAATAACAATAATTTAATATATCTAGAATATTATTTGTAGTATTATTATTGAATAATAAATTATTTAATTATTTAATAAATATAAATTATTAAATATATTAATTTAATTTCAATTGGACCATTAGGTTTAAATGATAAATTATAATAAAAATATTATTATTATTAAATAAATATATGATATACCAAGGATATTATTTTAATATGAATTAGTTAGGTTTTTGAATATATATATACAAGTACAAGTAACAAATGAATATTTTATTATATAATTTACCAAATTTAACTATTTTCATAGAATAATAATAATTAAAAATATAACAAGATTATTATTGGTTTGACTTAGGTCATTAGGTCAAAATTAGCCGTTGGAGTCTCTACACATACTATTTAACAAGCTAAGTTGGATTGGATCTTCAACTTGTCCTGACGATGAACCACACTGGTTGGTTCGAAACGCGTCGACAAATTATTCTCTATGTGATTTCGTCGAAAACTCTCTAAACAATGTTATGGATCACAGAAGTCTAAATTCCTTAAAAGAGAAGTTTTATCTGTATTCCATGTATCTTTTCTTAAGTTATTACATTTTTGATATCATTGGCAAATATACTGTTTATTTTTTGCGCACACTTATATGAATTGTGAATATTGTTAAGTATAGTTGAAAGCATACAAACAAGTTAAGTTAATCAACTAATATCGGGCTACAAGTAAGCACTTGGGTAATAACATTGTTCAGTCCCCGAGTACGTTTGCGCGAAGGTAGTATCTCAGGCTGCAAGGTACAGGTAAGCGTGCGTAGCAACGTGCACATAGGGTCGAACCGTAGACTTCTTGAAACCATCAGACATCTTTAGGGTGTGGAAACCTAGTTCTAGCACCCTCCCATACTACTTCAGGTGAGACCTCAGTCCGCGCTCTGTGAGCTATTGCCGAAAGGGTCGGTAGTATCGAGATTTGTTTGGCTAAATCACCTATGAACCTGGGTTAGGCCCCAACAAGCCAACAAATGGTTCCATTACAGGGACCGGGATCTGCATAAGGGATTTCTGATGTCATGTCACTGGAATCCAACAAAGAAAGAAATTGAAGGGTGGTTGGACAGGAAGATTCACGAGTTTGCGGCACAAGAAAATAGGAAATTGAGAGTATCAAAGGAATAGTGGTTACAGTGCTACTTATATATAGAAATCCACAAAATTTTCTTTGCATCCTTCCCCTTTGAGTTGTACAAGTGGATGGCAAAGCTAGCAGATAGTCAAGGAAGGTGTAAGTTCGACAAACCGATTGTGTGGACTCTAGAAGTGGTGTGCAAACTAGAAGCATCAAAAGATAAGATAATGCATTGTGGACCATTGGCTCGATTGAATTGTAGGAGGATATATCATAGAGTTCATAGTAGATATGATTGTCAGCTATAGCAAGGCAGAATGTCACTTCCTCAAGGGACCGTGAGGTAAGTACATTAAATCATTGAACACTTGGATAAAAATGCTATTGTGTGAAAAGCAGGTTATGTGAATAAATTGATGTTTGGGAGTACACAAAATGGGAGGATCTACAGAACGAAGGCAGCGTAGAGATAGAAAATAGCCCCTTGATTTTGTCGCGACAAGAAAGTGAGGAAGGGCTCGCAAAAGTTTCTCTGAGAAGCACGATCAGTTTGATAAGGCACCGAATTCCGTGCATACCACCCCTACCTACACCACCACCAATTTCACCATTGTCACCCCCATCTCCACCCACACAACCTTCGCCACCACCATAGTTCAATATGGTGAGTGTGATCAAACTGTCGGTATTCAGAGGAGTAGGGAACGAAGATCTGAACCAATTTTGGTTCGTAGAAATGGTTGTATGGGAAACACAAGGAGTCATGGATGAAAATATAAAGAAGGCAACACTGGTAAGTGCCTTGTAGGATCACGCACTAACATGGTACATTAAACATTGTAATGACCATCCAAGAGTAGGAATCACAGATATCCGGGCCATGCTGAACAGGGAATTTAGCAGGCCAAAATTAGAGACACAATTGATTATCAGGTTTAAGGAAATCGCGATGCTTCTAGACGAGACCCCATGGGATCTGGACCAAAGACTGAAGAGTATGATTCGTGAAGCCAACATGACCCTGATGGATGGAAAGCATCATGCATGGTTTGTAGCGTCACTAACACTGCATTTAAGGACGACATTGTCGCAACAAAAGCTATCCACCCAAGGCAAAGCTTTGGATATTGCAATGAGATTGCACGAGACCCCTATACAAGATCCTAGTCTGGGAGTCAAACAAATGCACGCGCAACTGCAAAATTT
This sequence comes from Pinus taeda, assembly GCA_000404065.3. NCBI lineage: Eukaryota > Viridiplantae > Streptophyta > Pinopsida > Pinales > Pinaceae > Pinus > Pinus taeda. The sequence continues at coordinate 7,153 of APFE030977402.1, read as the reverse complement.
GTGTCTGGAAATGCAGAGTTTGAAACAGGACAGGACAACTCAGCTAGAGGTGGGTGAGGAGGCATAGTGCATAAAATGCAAAAAACAGGGGCATGACAAGGACCATTGTCTAGTTTTTGCGAATTACTTGGCAGGAGGAGGACCGAGCGTGGTGCCTGCATTATGGTGCGCGATTTGTCAGATAGGAGGAAAACACACTATAGATAATTGTCACCTATTACAAAAGTATACGTAGACGTCCCAACAATTGTTCTGTAATTTCTGCAGGTCGGTAGGCCATGATGAGTTCACCTACAGAAGTTACGAGTTGATGATGGATCAAACTTTTGCCTATAGAGTGCAGACCAAAATGAGAGACCTCGATCCAAATGCAGGGATGGCGCATGCTAGATTTCAGGGGCATGGACAAGGTTAAGGTGGAATGGAACTAGGAAGGGGTCGTGGACAACTCATTTGTTACAATTGCAGAGGGCCAGGGCACTATGCCCATGATTGTATGAATCTGACGAGAGCATCATGTTTATACTGTACTAAATTTGAGCATGAGATAGAGGACTACCCTACAATGATAGTGAGGTTGCATGATAAAGGAGTACTCCAGCCTCCCCTGACTTAGAACCTACAGATGATGAGGTCTGAGTCGCGCGAAGAGCACCTGAATGTAAACATAGTGCTTCGAAGTGGTATCAAAACTGGAGATGACAAAGGTAAGCAACAAGAAGAAAGTGTGTGGGTTCGCAAGGCTCCTACAAGGTAACCTGCATTTGATTTGGAGTGCATGAAGAAGACATTCATGGAAGCTAAGAAGAGCTTCACGAAGGCCTCCACTTCAGGTAGTGAGGATCAACTAGAAATAGGGATGGATCCTTCAATGCTCACTACCTTTTTGGAGACATGCATGAAACTATTATGCAATAGCAAGGCTGTAAAAGGACTATAGGAACTTATCACTAGGTGTGCTGGGTCAGGAGAACCGCGTGTAGTTCAGAAACTTGGAAAGCATGCATTACGAACAGGAAGGGAAATGAGATTGATTGCACAAATCGAAGAGTATGAAATGGATCAAGTAATTTTGGATCTCAGATTGGACGTGAATGTACTACCAAAACAAACATGGGAATGCATGGGTAGACTCGTGCTACAACGGTCTCCTATTCAATTGCGAATGGAAAACCAACAGAAGATCCTACCGATGGGAATATTGCAAGGGATAATAGTAGATATTGAAGGTTCTAGTGCGCTAGCAGATTTCAAGGTGATAGATATTGTCGATGACAGAATTCCCTATCCTATTCTACTAGGAATAGATTGGGCCACTGATATGAACAGAGTAATAAATCTAAAGAAGCGCAAAATGATTTTTGAGAAAAAGTCACTACACGTAGTGGTACCTCTAGACCCTGCGGAAGGAGTGTGCTACACAGAACCGGCGCACGACGATGATAGTGATGATGATCTCGACTGTATCTACAAGATAACTACTCGAGAGCAGGATTGGGTGGATCCAACAGTAAATGGTAGGATTTCATGGGAGCGCGAAAGCTCCTGCACTTTGGATTCAGATGAAGAAATAGAACAATGGCAGAATCAATTACACGATGTGACCATGCTCAATTGCAACATGATGGTAAGATCACTGCGCTGCGTGACAAAAAAGATAAGGGATCTGCCTAGGTACGATGGTTTGACACCGGTGGATGATATCCTGAGTAAATTTGAGAGCGAAGTGCCAGAACAACAACGTTTTGACACTCTAAAATGGGCATTGAGTGCTACGCCCACAAGGTGGTGGGGTACACATCAGAAAAGATTTGAGGATTAGTATGGATGCAGAAGGATGATGCGCCTACGCTTTGGGAAACCACAGATATGGCTAGAAGACAAGTATGATGGACGGGATGATCCACATACACACCTAGCGAAATGGACCAAGGCCTATGGGGAAGAGCCATAACTTGAATGGGTGCATTTGTTCTGTCATACCTTGGATGTCATACCCATTAATTGGTATACTGATACTTTCACATTTGAGTATCGTTGGTGGGATATTGTTGATGATGCGCTACAAGCAGTAAAAGCAACTATCTTCAAAATACCCCAAGAGCCAATAGAAGTGCTACAGCCCGAATAGGCGACACAACTTGGTTGCGCACTGGAGTGTTAAATGTAAATGTCGAGGAGGATGATGAGGACCCACAAAATATTAACATTCCAGAAACAAAAGGTTGTCGTGAGGTTTGAGGACCATTGATTGAGGACCCCAAAATCACCGCACCACTAAAAACAAAGCAGGTAAACATTGGAACGGAGGCGGACCCAAAGTATGCAATGCTTGGAGACTATTGGGATGATGCCATGGTGGATAAGGTCGCTGCATTACTCCATGAATACCAAGAATTCTTCCCAACCAAACTCACAGATTTAAAAGGGATAGTTGGTGACTTAGGAATGATGAAGATCTCTCTAAAACCCGATGCGAAGCTGGTGATGAGCCCCAAAAATGGGTAACTTTATGGACTCATTTTTCCCATTATTCTCGATTAATCCACCATTCTTCATAGTTTTATGCATGATTTTGAATATATTTATGTTAATTGAATGAATGAGAATAGTCAATTCACCACAAAGTCTAATATGTTCTTATTGCAGATTTTTGGACATATTTTCGACCAAGGTCAAGCATTTATGAGCAAGTTGACAACCAAATATGAAGGAACAAGGCTGAGGATTTGCAGGAAGGGTGTCTCCTACACTAAATGACCCATTCCTTGAGTTCTCCACCATCATCTCGGAGTTCAACATCCGACCAAAGATGATTTCAAGGGGCAGCCAAGCAGGATTTGTGAAGTGGGTGATTAACTGCAGTTTTGAGTAGCCAAGCTCCTAAAGTTAAGGAGGACTATTGGGAGTCCTCGTGGTGCATAAGTAGGAAGGCTTCAAGCCTTGGTATTTTAGCCATTGAATAGTTATTTTTCGCACCTTGGTGTAGCTCTGCATTTCAGCTCATTTTCGAGCTCTTGCTGTAAATAGTTTTGTGACATGACTATTATTTTTTGAGTAATGGAGATGAATTTCACTTTACACCAGCTCTGATATTTCTTAGGAGGTTGTAGCTCTTGGGGTTGGGCCCAACCCAAGTGCCAGTACCTCCTTTGTGTACTTTTTATGTGTTTTCCTTGCATTCATAGAATAATTTCTGTTATTTAGGTTAAGATCTTACTTTGTTACTTAGGTTGTTTTTGATGATTAAAATAGCTTTCCATGCTTCAGGTTGATTTGACAGTTTGGTAATAGAAAATATTTGCAAGACGGCCATCAAGCATTCCTTGATCTCATCTCTCCCTCCTTGAGACCATAAGCTGAGACCAAGGCGTACTTGCTGCCACAAAAACATTGTTTTTGCCTTCCAATGCAACTGCTAGTGTTATATTTTAGGTTGGAAGAAGTTGATATCAGTTGTGTATGCATCCTTAGATATATCCTTGCTTAGTTTCCATAGTTATCTTGCATGATCTCCTGTCTATAAACTTATTTTCATCATGTTTCTGGTTTTTAGGTCAGATTGGGCCAAAATAGATAGATCTCTAGCTTTTCTAGTCTTTGTTCGATCAGTTTTGGAAAATAGTGTGCAGAGCACATGTAATACATCCCTACCTACCCTTCCTCCATCATACAACCTGCTCCAACCCCTAATCCAAGATTCCTTCCCTTCATTTGCCACACTTTCCCAATTTGCCCTAATTTCTACATTTTTGTGCAACATTACTCCCTCCATCCTTGAACAAATCCAACCACCTTCATCACTCCTTAGCTTCATTTACTAGGTCCTAGAAGCCTTCACATCCTTATCCATCCTTCATTTCCACTTTCCCACCGTTTTTTCACCATCAACCCTCTAAAATCCTCTTTCGGCTGTTCTTGTAGAACCTCTTGTAGAACTTCCTGTAGAACCCTTGCGGACTTCCTATAGAAGTTCACATGAGTAGTTTTTCAAGATCTGATCGCTGTGAAATTCTCTAGAAGGGTGGTAGGGACCCCTTAGGTCCTCTTCTCACCTTCTCAACCTCCTGCAAAAACCCACTCCATTTCCTTTCACCAATCAACCTCTGCACAGTCAAAAATAGTTAAAGCACATGCATAATAATTCTGCAAAATTACTCAAAAATACAAAAAGATGTTTTTTTCCATATTTTCCTTTAGAAGTAGCTTAGTCACATGCATTTTACATTTCCAAGAGTCAATGGCATCCATTTCTGCAACTTTCATCTCTTTTCTTGCACCAGTAGGGTTAGTCGGTAAAAATAGGGTTCGCTAGGGTTTTCATTTCCTTTCAGCTTTCAGCTTCTTTCTTCAAGTAGACTAGCCTCTTTTGAGTTAGCTTTCATTCATCACAATTAAAATCTTCTTCTAAGATCTCATAGAAGTTGGCTTAAGCTCCTAGCAAACTTGTGCCAGCTGATCAAGTGACAGCTTGCGGCAAGAGCTAGTACTTGTGCATATAGCACCGTCGCTTCCAAGTTTGTTACGAACAACCGGGTTGATAAAAGTAAAGAAGGGAGTCCCGAGAGTTGCAACATCATTTCTGCAATACTAGAGCCCACCATATTTTTGGCCTCATTTCCGAGGAAGTGTCGGAGTATTTGTGATTGCTGCTTTTCTTCTATTTTCTACTGCAACCTTCTGCTAAGTAGTTTATTTCAGCAAGAGTAGAGTATTTGTTTCATTTCCATTTTGCAATTTCATTTTTGCAAAATTAGATTAGACATTTCCTACTTTCGTATACTAGCATTTCAATTCTACAAGCATAGATTAGCATTTTAATTCCGCAATTTCAATTATGCAAGCGTATATTAGCATTTCAATTCTGGAATTTCAATTCTGCAAGTGTAGCTTAGCATTTCATTTCTATAATTTCATTTCAGCAGCATAGATTAGACATTTCCTGCTTGCATTTCAATTCTACAATTTTCATTCCAGCAAGGTTTATTTTAGTTAGTTGTAATTTGTTTTTCCATCAATTTCAGTTTTGTAGGTACAAGCAGAGAAAACACAAAAATCAACCAAAAATATTTCATTTCATGCCTCTTAGGAACGGAGACAATTCAGGAAAATTCTTACCCAACACCCCCACCACATCACTGAGTCACCCTTCTCTCTTCTTCGGTGACGGTGATCTAGAAGAACCTATAGGTGAACCTCTAGAGATATACGAAGATCCTATAACAGAAGAAGAGCAAGAAAACATTCCTCCTGAGACCATGGCTGAACACAGAGATGGTATAGGAGATGAGGAGAGAATAGAAGATGCCTTTCCCATCCGAGAGACCAATGGGGACACAAAAATAAAAAACATAGGTCCCTCAGCCTTACCTCACTTCCATGGATTGACCACTGAAGATCCTGATACCTTCTTGTTTGAGTTTGTTTCCCTTTGTGGAACTTATGACTATGTAGAAGATGAAAAAAAGTTGAAACTCTTTCCCTCTACCCTCAAGGATGCAACACTACACTGGTTCATGGGGTTACCTGGAAATAGTATCACAACTTGGGCTCAGATGCAGCAAGCCTTTAACAACAAATACCAGGATTACTATAGGTCAAAGGAAACAAAGGGAGAAATCTTTCAGATGACCATGGGAAGTGATGAATCTTTAGAAGGTTATGAAGAAAGGTTCAAACTCAGTTATAAAAAGAAAGGTTCCATTTGCTGGTTGGGGGAGACATCTACCAACTACCTTATGATGACATAAAGACTGTGTTTAGAAACCATTCTAGGGCAGCCCGGAAAAGAGGTAGGGGGAGTCAACTTTTAGCCAGTGCCACCTTTTCCAAACATGAGTTTACAAATTAGATGGAAGACCTTAAAAGTGAGGTGAGACGGACTATTTCCATGCAAATGGATACCTTCCGAATCCAACAGAAGAAAGAGGAAGCTGAGAGGGCTTTGGACATCTTTTGTCCCAGATGTAGAAGGAAGCATCCTAGGAATGAGTGTCCATTGCACTCCGTAGAGGTTGTAGAAATTTTGAATAATTTAACACATATTCAATGGAGATTATCCTGATCATGTACTATTGCAGAAAACATACACAATACATAAGCTCCTCTACGTTGATCATCAATATAGCAGCATCAATAATAATAAAACATCAAGAGCATTCACACATTAGCACAGTATGTATCCCGGGGAAAGAATCTCGCTAAAATCCCCAACTATCTGTATATTAATGATTGAGTCATGTAATATTACACATCATAATACTTCTCACAAGTATCTCCACCTCTGTTACACACAATATAGCTCAGATCTGAATCAATCACTGGCTCAAATCTCCTCCGCTGCTTGCCTGCCTCCACTGCTCAATACCTGCACAAGAACCGGTGATAATTCCAAGGCAGCCACGTCTTTCCTTGGCTAAATCACGTGAGCACAAGCTACAATGTGGGTGGGAAAACTCATTGGCATACTCAATCCCTTGATTGTGCAAGATCTGGTGCACAACTATAGTCACAACTGATAGCAATCTGATTCTCTAACACCTGTCCATGCTGAACTGAACATGCACTGACATGCAACTGAGTTAACTGATGTATTCATTAGTTGTATTATGAGTTAATAACTTGTGAATTAAATTAATAACTAATTCACCCAACTCATCTCTAGTCTATTTGCCAGTTAGACTAAATACAACCAGTTTAACAAAGCTAAACTGAACACAACTCCATCAACTGCACCTCCAGTCCACTAAACTCAATTCACTTGAGTTCTAACTGAAGTCCTGCATGCAAATATTAGTCATCCCATAGGTAACCACGTATTTCCTTCTGGGATCTGCATGTACCACATCCGTAGCTCATCCTGAAGTGCTCCAAGAGAATAAGACAAAGTTTATAGTCTAAATATTTTATGAGCTAATAATATTTGACTGTTCTATATTTAGACTGAGCAGTCACTCCGCTATGATCTAAAAATAGAATTCCATCTATTTTTTCCAACTTGATCAATCATCCATAAACGGCAACCTGCAATCCATAGACATGATCCATATGTCTAAAAATAGACATAGTCTAAAAATAGACTTGCGCCAAAAATAGCCTGCGGGCCCACTTAGTGAAGGCGACTCTTTTTCACTAAGCTCCATCATCTTGTTGC
>APFE030977391.1:0-10291 GCA_000404065.3 Pinus taeda | reverse complement strand
TAACTATATGTATACAGAGGTACATGGAAGATCTCAAAATGATATGCTCTATGAAGAGTTATAGCACACGCAGTGCTACAAAATAGATACTTGACTAAGGTATCTAACCGGGTGGGACTAAGGTGTGTTCTGTTGTCGCTCAAATTGTACAGGTGATATGTGGCAATGCTTAGGGCAGGGGTTGTCACTCTAATCCCCACCCTCTCCGTTCTAGTTGTCTCCCTACAGCAGGCCATGGGGGGTAGTCCTTATGAAATGTGAAGATGAGAGACTCGTTGGCAACCAACAAGTCGAGGAGACACAACTGAATGGCCTAGCAACTTGGTTGAATTAGCAAGTTTAACGATCAAATTAGATTATTGTAAGAGAGCCTTGCCTTGATGGAGTCAAATACTTGCTTTTTGTTTATTATATACCAAGTAACTGGATAAATAGTTTTTTCTTTTGGATGTTTCACTATCCTAAATGAGATGCAAATCCTACAATCTAAGTGATATGTAGAATATTGGTTTATTTTAAATTATATGCCTATCTAAGTGAATCCTTCATCTCAACTGTTTTGAAGTTAGTCTCTAGAGTAAGTTGTGAGAGAGAAACCAAGGGGAAGCAAGTTATGGCTTGATTAACAATCCCTCCCCTTGAGTTCTAACAACCTGATGCCTCCGGCGTTGCAGGGACTGTGGCTCTAACGACTGCAAGGTCACCGTGTTAACTACTAAAGAGGGTCTAAGCTTCACAAGCTGGGTGAGAAAGGTGGTCTTATCTCTCTATCGACCAAGCTTATGCTTGGTCGTAAATTAATTAGTGCAAAACTAGGTCTAAGATGCAAGTGCAAACTATGAGTGAATGCTCTTGAGGTGAGATTCTGAGAGTTTTAAAGTACTTAAAGACAAGATACAATGATTTTCAATTTAGGACAACGAAGTACTTAAACGATGAATTTATGACAATTTTCACAAGAGAAAGTTCTCAAATTAAATAGTGCTAGAATATGTTGCCAAGATTATAATAGACAATGGCTTATGAGATATACAAGATCAATGTTTTTTAACACAATTAGCAACCTTCAAGATTATAACAATGGATCACCAATATGCCAATTAAATACAAGACTTTCTTATGGACACAATTAGATCTCTTATCACAATGATGATTAAACTTGATTAAGCACTTTAAGAGTGACTTAGATTACAAATCCACAAGAGATATTACTGAAAAGCAATGTATCCACTTATCCAACAATAATAATATCAATAAGAAACAAGAGCATTAATCACAATATTATTTGTTAAGCCAATCTCATCAAACGATTATCAATCCAATTAGAGCACTTGTGTTTATTAATGCAATTGGAAATATGCTTGTGCAAGAATGCAAAATGGATGGCAATGATGCAAGAGATGCAAAAATGCAATGAAATGCAAAATGGGGCAGCAAATAAATAAATGATTGCAGCAGCAAGAGAGAAACCCAATTCCACTAGAAAATGCTTATACAATATGCCCAAAATGCAAGGAACAATAGCTAAGCGTAAATAGACGACTTTCAATGCTTTTTACCACCACTGTAAATTTTATATCAGACCTTTATGCAGTGTATATCAGCCTTTAAACTATTATGACAGCGTTCAATAAATAATCAAATATGCCAAGTAATGCAAGCTTAAACAATGCCAATGGTAAGATATGCTTGTAAAGTGATTATTAGGCTAAGATTATATTACTTTACAACTATTCTAGGTGAAATTATATGGCTGTAGCAAACATATCACATCTGGAAAACAATGCACAGTCCACAAAAATTTCACTTATGTGCACCCAATTGACTTTAGATTAATTTTCAATGCCTTAGATAAATTATTTAGTGAATTTAGGATTGATTTAGATGCACTTAGGCCCTGAACATATCGTTGTCATAGAATGCTTCAGAATTCAGAATGATAATAGTGATGAGAATGAAGGATTAGAGAGAAAATCGAGAGGCCTGGTGGCCTTGTAGATCACTAGAGAGGCTCCCAATGAACTTGACAACCTGCAACCGCCAAGTTAGCTCTAGAATTGCTGCAAAACTAAATGTTAGAGATAAAATATTAAATTAATTACTGAATAATGGCTGAATGAGAGCTAGAATGAGAGGCTAGGGTTAGGAAACCCCAACACTAAGGCTAGAAAGGGCCAATGAAAGGCTGGAAAGGGAAAAGAAGGGCAGCGATGAGGGAGAAGAGGTCTAATAAGACCACGGCCAGGGAGGAGAAACCCTCTAGGGCTGACGTCAAGCCTCAAAAGGCTGACATTGGGCAAGAGAAGGCCCTAAAATGGCGAGTGGCTAAGGAATAAGCCCCTTTGGGGCTATGGAGAGGGGATGAAGGGGGACTGAGGGCCAAAGGAGGCTCCCCAAGCCCACGAAAACGGCAGAAAAGGGAGGTCGAGGCCTCTAAAGGGCTTCGGCTAGGAAAATAAAGCGGGTCAAGGGCCAAAGGAGGCCACGACAAGCTCTAAAAGGGCTTTGGCCAAACCAAAGAAGGGTGTTGAGGGCCTGAAAAGGCATAGAAGGCTCACGGCTAGGCTGGAGAAGGAGGACGGCTAGGCGTACGGGCCTCAAAAAATTTCCAAAAACCTGCAATTGCCAAAAATGTTGAAAGTCACCGCCAAAATGTTGGACGGCTTCCCTTCTTCAGTTGGACGTTGAGTTGTTGGAAGCTAAGTCACCGGGGTCACTGAATTTAATCCTTCGAATTCGAAATTCGTCGAACCTCAAAACAATTCAAACAAATTCGTTTATGTTCGCCGAACTTTATGCTGAACATGAACACGAACATGAACAAATTCGATGAAATTTGCCAAAAATTCGTTGAAGTTCATTTTAGGGTTTTGTGGTTTGACATTTTTCCATCATTTATAATTAAAAAAGAAAAATTAAAATGGTATGTTTGGTAACCCTAATAAACTTGAGGCTAAAACTTGGCGACACGCAAAATCTACCTCACTCACAGTCACACTTGCTCACTCCACCACCAACCAATGAGATAATCGGGGCTTTGGGAGTTGGATAACTAGCCATCAAGGAGTTGGATAACTGGGCCACTGGGCCACTGGAGCATTTGGAATCATTGAAAAAACGAGAAAGGTTTTTGAGCCGATTGACAGATTTTTCTAAAGGGAACAATAATAAATCTTCTTCAAGTAATGTTTTTGTCAACCAACCCATTGAGAGGGTTGAATCATAGGGATGAATAAAAAATTTGTCTAGTTCAGTTAATATACTTCACTAACTAAAACAACAATTATTTTTTTGTCAATTTATAGTTCTGTTAATCAGCATATAATTCCATTGTGATGTATTGTTAACGGAATAATTTGTAATTGTCTGTATGGATTTAATGAAAGTTAATGGTGATTTTTTGCTTTTGAGGGGGTAATCTACATGAATTATTTGTGAACTGTGGCTAAATGTGTTTTTTCATCCTGCTTAAAGTTTATTTCAGATAGGGCCAAGCCCTAATGTGGATGCTGAACAGAGGTTTTGAGATCAGGAATTCATCGATAAATCAAGGCTGAGTTTCTTGTAAGACAGCACAGGGATAGGAAGGCTTGTTGGAGGAGGTTTGCACAGTATTTGAAGGGTTGTTTGGCCATGAAAAGAGAAGTCCTGTTGCTGCCACAGGGTGCCCTAACCAGGGCAGAAATATCAGAGTAGAGTGCTCAGGTCGAAGTATCTTTCATGATGTCCTAAGGTATGTTGGTTTCTCATTCAAGTTTGATGTTCTTCCTAGATTGATTAGGTCCAGTTTGGACAAAGGTTGTATGGCAGCTAGTGTACAAGGGCTAGTTAGAAGAGCTTATGAATGACAGTAATGTATCACAGTGACCTGATGACAAAAGACAGTGACCTTAAGACTATGATGCATGGAAGTGTTATTACAACAGTGATGGCAGTGATATGTGCTCTTATTGACAATGAAAATTGTGCTTACAACAGTGATGAAAGCCAGTGTTATTTGTGCTTGTGACAACGATGAATGACAGTGGCACTTTTGTATATGAAAGTGATGTGTATGACAGCAGTGTCCCTATGACCGTAATGTATATGACTATGTTGTTTGAGCAGTGGCTCTTGTTCTTATATCAGTAATATATGTCAGTGTATTTATGACAGACGTGTGTGGCAGTGTTCTAATGGAAATGTCCTTATAATTAAGTTGTGTGGCAGCATCCCTGTATGGCAGAACCTCTATGACAGTGGCAGTGAAGTGCTCTATGACAGTGACAATGATGTATGCAGTATGATAGTGACAGTGATGTATGTTGTGTGCTTATGATTGTGGTGTGTGGCAGTATCCTTATAAGTTATGACAATGATATCAGAAATACTTGACAGATACATTTGTTACTTGTGGCAGTGATATGGAGGCTTGTGTATGCCTCTTTAATATACTTCTCTGCTGACATCTCAGAAGGATCTTGTATGATCCTGGATTGGCCTAGGAGGCCCAATGTATTGCATGTTGAACAATGTGTCTCATACTTATTGTACTTTGTATCTCAACTGAACATTTGATGAATATCTAAGAAGAAGAATTTGGTTGGGTTTTCACCCTTGTGGGGTTTTGCCCTAGTCTCTGACCTAAATACTGGTGTCTCTATTGTGTATGTTTTTCTTCTATTGTTCCTTACTGTTCCACCACATTGTTGATGTTATTGTTCTCTCTATGTAGTTGCTAATGTTGATATGGGGTGAATACAATGTGGAAATTGTTGAAAAAGTTTAAAAAAGCAATTATCTACAGCAGAGAACAATCTTGCCCTAAAATAAACAGTTATGTCTAGGGGTCATGTTGGACACCTTTTCCTAGGCAAGACACCAAGCCTTAGGAAACACTTGTCCTTTGTACACTTTTCTAACCACTTTGCACTAGGGTGCTAGATTTTAAAGTATAGAAGTCACTGTCTCTTTTTCAAAAAAATTAGACCACAAAGATGTTCAGCATACAGTCCCACTGTCACTTTCAATTACAAGATTATGCTTCACACTCACTGAATTGTTTAAAACAGCTAATTATAAATGTGGAACAACCTTATCTAATGCAGTAACATACCTATGATTAATCTCAAAGCCTAAGAATAGAAAATTATAAACATTTCATGTAAAGATCAGGTTAGCAAATGACATCTTCTGTTTGTAGGAAGCTAGTTTCCAATGCATGCCAGATGTGTTGAGTCTTGACTGAACACGATGAATAAATTCAACGCATATGTGCCAACCCATATAAGACCTATGATGTAAACGTATAGGGAAAGAAAGAGGACCTGGATGATTAGATGCCACTTTTCTTTCTGTTGCAGCTGATATGAAGCCCTTTTCAGAACAGCTAATGGAAAATCTAGCTCCCATGCAACCCATGAATCTAAAGCTCCATAGACAGCTTCTTTTGAATTTTTGACCTTTAATAACTAAAACAGATAAACAAGAATGATTAGTTGAAACTTGAGAAAGATTGCTAATAACCATGAAATGGTACAGAAGATACACTTGTTATGATGACCCAAGCCCCAACATGCCCATCAATAGCAGAAGTTCTGAGCTTAAAAGAATAACATAAATTGTTTCTTTTGAATATTGCCAATCAGTAGCTAGATTAAATGACAAGATATGTTGCTTGCAGAAAATTATTTCTCAATGAAAATATAAAAGGTAAAGTCTACATCGACTATATGTAGTATAATGAGTTCTCTCAGTAACAGTAATAAATATTCCAAGTGATGAATCCATTCTCATCACAACAAAATAGAAAGATGTTGAAAGAATACTCTGGAATAATTTTGAAAGAATAAAGGCCAACACATTATAGTAAAATTTGCAAACTTCCTATATACCTCACAAAATTTACAATCTATATATATATGCTAAGTTGCAATGAGTACAGTTTCAGAGATGAGAATGTTGCAATGAGTATGGTTTCAGAGACATGAATACCTGGAAATGTGCCCCCTCCCACCTCCCCACCACAAACCAAAATGGGTATGTCAAGGAAACCCAATATATATATCATTTTGAAATAAAATAAGAACAATACACACACATACATATAGCATATCAGCTTGCAAGAAAATAAGAACAATTCACACACCCACACAGCATATCACCTTGCAAAAAATAAAAACAATTCACACACACACACACACACACATTACCTTGCAAGAAAATAAGAATGATACAAATAAAAGCCTTTTTACAAGGAAACTCGTATGCAATATTTTAAAACTTGAACTCGGACTCGGAACTGGCCAACAGTCAACTCCAACTTGCTATTGACTCAGACTAGTTGATTCCAATGACTCGGACTTTGTAAAAAGTACATTAAATATTTAATTTATAATGAAAAAACATATTTTTAAAGATTTTCATTCATGTTTCCAACATCAAAGCATTAGAATAAAAGAGAGAATACAACATATGATCAAAGTATGCTCATGAATATATCTATTATATCAAAATGACACCCAGTGCATTGTCCAATACAAGTAATATATAGAGATCGAAACAAAAACACATAACCAAGGAAGCACTAAATTGCCTCTACAGCAAAACAATACAACTGCAAGACTACAAATCACTAATACATAATACTATCTAGCGAACACTAGTCACTACTACTAGACAAGGCAACATCATTTGGCTTAGACTCTAAATTGGATTCAAATAGGGAAACCCATAGCTCATCCTCCTCTTCATCAAGATCTCCTACTGCAATTGTAGAAGTAGTATCACTAACTCTAGTTGCACGTTGAGATAAACGAGCTATGGACCTGCGTCGTGACTGAGTAGGGAAGTGCCTTTAGTTGGAGGACTTGAGGCTGGTACTAGTGGATCTGCATCTAATTGAATAGTCCCTAATGCATCCTACCCGATATCAACATCAACAACCATATCTTTGCCGGGGTCAAACTCTGTTGGTTGAGTCTCTGCTACCCAATCGGAGGTTGGATCAGTATTTTACAACACAGTGGAATCTGTATCAGGTCATTTGTTCAGCAATTAGTTGCGTCTTAGTCAGAGGTTGTATTGGACAAAGACTAGATCATTTAACAGATTTTGTTCTAAACGGTTTTGCTTCTTCATGTGAATCCTCTCAAAGACAGACCAATTGCACTCACACCCAAAAGCACTACAAGTTTGACTCAAAATTTGCATTGCAAACTCCTACAATTGAAGACACTAACTACCAAATGCCTCCCACTAGTGTGTTGCATAAAACATAGTCGTGTAATGAGTTAGTTCAACAAATTATATCCAACTTCCAAATTACAAACAATTTAACAAAATCAGAATTTGAAAATTGAAATTGTTTACCTGGCTTATCTGCCAAAGGTACGTATGGCTCCACTCAAACAAGTGATTTGTCAGTGTATCTCCATCTCCTCAGGACCATGCGCTCAAGGAACTCATACAATCCATCTTTCACTTCCCCAGTCAAATCTCCTCCCAGTTGAGCTTTATAATGATACCCTGGGTTCATGAAATACCCAGCTACATGTATAGGGCAATGGAGTTGATTGTTCCATCTTTGGTCAATGATCTCTCAAATAGGCTCATACTTAGCCACTCTATCCTTGTATGTTGCCTTTATTTGCTCCTTTAGCTGATCCATAGCCTCATAAATAAAACCCATAGCCAATCTTTCCCCATCCACCAGCTACAACAACTTAACTAGTGGCTCAACAATTTTCACAATATCTGCTTCCTTTTTCCAAAACGTGTCATCATTAACTTTATTTCTTATGTCTTTGCCATCTTTTTTGCAGGCCCATTGACATCCATTCCATTCATCATTGGAAAACATCTTCTGCACATTTTTATTTTGGGAAAGCATACATTGCAGTGTCAAAAAGTGAGTTGCAAATCTAGTGAAGTCAGGCGTAACAAGATCCTTTCCCCTGTGTTTTTCCTCATTAGGTTCAAAATCCATGAGTGATTGTGGATATACTTTATAATGATTTTGGCATGCTCTACGGTGTTCTTGATCCAATCTATTTTACCAATATCCTCAAGCATGAAGTCTATGCAATGTGCAGCACATGGGGTCCAAAAGATGGTTTTGTGTTTTTTCTCTATCATTTTACCAGCAAAAACATAGAAGCATTATTTGTGATCCTCTTTAACAACATTAGCCACCCCCACCTCTTCAACAACCTCATCCAAAAGTTGAAACAACAAGTGTGCATCTTTCACCTTATCAGATGCATCAACTGATTTTAAAAAACATGGTTCCTTGTCGGCAAAAGATAAAAGAATTTATGATGGTATGGTTCTTTTGATCAGTCCATCCATCTAACATGATGGTGTGAAAAATCCAATATGGAATTCTATTGCAGCAACTAGTAATATTTCTCCTAATTGTTAATTAATTTAACAATTAATCTGCTACGGTGAATATCGAAATAAACACTCTGCAACCTTCACAAATGAAACACTGCGGAAAAATAATGCACTGGAAAATGAGAAATTATAGCACACACACATAAAATATGAGACAATTATTTTTGGACAAATGTCCTCGGAAAAATCCAACTTGGGAAAAAGTGGTGCAACAATGAGGGTTTTTATTATTATGCAGCAGTGAAAATCTGAGTACAATCTAGATGCCTGAAACTGGCAATCCACAACAAAAAATATGGGCTAAATTATTGAAGGGAATTTACCCTTCCTCCACAAGCAATCCCGGCGCAACTTGCCTACGGAAAACTCGGCCTCCTGAAGCTTCTGCGTAAACCTCTGCACTAGACTGCACAGTCACTATCACGTCTAGCCTCTAACTAGTCTTTGATGAAGTCATTTTGCCTTCTACTGCTGGGAAATTCGTCTCAATGGCCCTCTAGATCCTTTGCCCAACCTCTGGATATGAGAACAATTTTCTCTCCAGCAAATCGAACTGCCCTCTTTGAAGCTACTGCGTAGAGCTCTGCACTACCTCACTGGTATAACTCAGCCATCTTGTTGTTGCCTCTCCAGATCTGGAAAACTTCCTTCGGATCACTGTCCCTGCCCCTCACTCGTTGCTTTGATCTCTGGCTCTCTCTGCGACGACTGACTGCTGCTACTCAAGAAATCGATCTGTCAAGGAATCAAACTACTCAAGTGTGTTCTCCATCACCACATCAATCCCTTCTTATAATCCATTGTTGGAGCACCAACGACCAAGATTAAAACATAATCAATGGCTAGGATCATCTCTAGATCGATCCGTGTGAGTTTCTAGAATATTCTCACCTTATCTCAATTAATATTGATTACTTAACCATATTCCCTAAGTTTAGAGTTAGGAAATATTCAAAAATCGGTTAATAATCTAATTGAGACACTTTTAGGCGGAATTTCCAGAAACGATTTCTAGGTTTTGAAGATCTCATGTATTCTAGCCTCTCCACCAAATTGTGTGGCTAGAACACATCTGATGTTACAAAAACTAACAAATGATACATCCTATTTTCACCCATGAGTTTTCGAAATCTTTCAAATATTCCTCAATGACCTCTTTATGCAAAAGAGATCCCCTTAATTCATGCATAGTAGGGCCTTTGAAGCCCTTACTAGTAGCAATGATGGCATCAAACATAGGTTCATAATACAGTGAACGGGCAACATTGAAGGGGATATCAACATCATACCACCATCTAGCTATGTAATCACAGGTGGTTTCTCTCAATTCCTTCTTCCAATGGTCATCTAAAGTAAGTTGGATTTGATTTCGATTAGATTGAGTGTTGATTTGGGGTAGCATTGGATATGTTCTAGCCACGAAAATTGGTGGAGAGGCTAAGGCACATGAGATCACCAATACCCAGAAAGGGTTTGGGCAGATTCTAAATAGTTTGGGAGATATTAAAATAATTAATATTTTTAATGGAGTCGCTAAGTCTAAACCTAGGGAAAATAAAATATTAAAGGGTATTAATATAAAATTGTGTTAGAATGGTCCAAAAGTCATGAATCAAGCCAGATCTAATCTTAGCCGTTGATTAGGGACTTAATCTCAGCTATTGATTTGTCAACGAGGAAAGTATAAAAGGAGGCTTGAGAGTCACTTGGAGAATACACTGAGGGAGACCAATCATTTCAATTTCTAGAGCGAGGTTAGCTGAGAAATTGAACCAGTGGTCTGGTGAGCAGTCAAGAGGCAGCAAGTATGGAGCAGAGAGGCAGGATCAACCACTGGAGATCAACGTTGAGGCAGGCGCAGGCCTTTTCAGGCAAGATGCAGAGGCAGCAGAAGACTGCGCAGTCACTTGTTGGG
>APFE030977383.1:39350-53245 GCA_000404065.3 Pinus taeda | reverse complement strand
CTGCGGCCATACTTTCCACCATTACTAGACACATCCGACCTTGCAGAACAGCTCCAACCCACAGAATTAAATCCAGATTGCATGGAACAAGCTCCAACTGATCGGATCATGGACACACAGATCAAGAACACCCGCCAACAGAATATCCAACTGTACCGAGTTGTCAAAGCAGGCCAACTCCTTCAGCAGGGCAAGTGGTTCACCAGGGAACAGGTTCAGCAGAAGTCTCCTCATCTCATGGGGGAGCTCAACGCAATGGGGACCATTGCTTCCTAAGGGGGGAGGAATGATCCAGGTGGATATTGGTGGCCACCTGCCAAGTCCACATGGACCCCCACCATTATCTTTCTCAGCATTTTCATTTTCCTTAATTGTAGCACAACTTACTATTTTTAGCAGTTTTTCGGGTCCTGAACTTCCGGAGCCGTTTTGAGGCCCTAAACGACGTTTTTGGGATTCCAGGGGCAACAAAGGTTCCATGAAACAATGATAGTGCTCGAATAGATCTTTCTAATGAGCTATTGTACGCGTCAAACGGAGATCATATGCTAAAGTTACGACCCCGGGAAGTTGATGTACCAACTTACCCCCAAACGGGGCCCACAGTTTGGCGTTTTCATCTCCTAGGTTTAGGTTTTGGAATGTGAAGGGTTTTTCATTGTGTCTCAAACAATAAATAGGCCTTCGAGCCTCATTGTAACACAGTTCAGAGGCATGTAGCCATCACATCTCTTCTTGGAGATAAGCTACCATCACCCTAGCTAGTTTATTTCCATTTCTGAAAGAAAGCATATTTTAGTATTTTCCAGTAATGAAATGAAGTATTATTTCCGCTGCATATTTGTGTATATGGTTATCTCTGTAATTTGTTGCGTTCCTGTTTAAATCCGGATCAAGCTCAAATCTACAATCATTATTCTAAAATTCTGCCAAAAAAACTGCAAAAAATGATAGTAGAGACACCATCTATGAATTGTCATGAGAAACATTTATGCACCATAGCTGATTTTAAATCAATGATATCTCCCTCATTCGGACTCCGATTCGATCGATTTTTTTTTGGATTTGGATATTTTTTTTGCAAGGAATCTAGATATGTTCTATTTTTCGTTAATTTGCAACAAAATTTTTAGATCTGATCTACAAACTCTCTGCCCAAAAACATTCCTGCAAAAAAATGAAAAAAAGAAAAATTCTTCCTGCTTGGCTGAAGAAAATGCTCTGTGGAGGATGCATCACATGCCCGAAGTTTGTTGAATATTGTTGAAAAATTTGAAACTAAATATGCATCAAACCCTCATTCCCATGGAATCATAACCTACTCTGGTACCACTGATATGAACCTTGGGGGTAGGCCCCCAAGATCTAAAATATTGAAACAGGTTTTTGGGGGGAGGGCCTAAGATCTGAAAAATTGAAATGCTAGAAGAAAAAGAGGAGAATTCCCAATAAACAAAACCACAAAGATTTTTTTTATTATAGTGGAGAATAACTGTAAAATCTACATTATGGTGGACAAACTATCATTTTACAAAATGTGACTTGTTACTTATAGTATTTTTCAGTGACCATGAGTGAATGAATAACATAGGTGGATGTCACAATACCATGGACAAATACCATGGGTGAATGAATACCATTGGTGAATGTCACTTACATTACCATAGGTGGATAAATACCATGGGTGAATGAATACCATTGGTGGATTCCAATTACAATACCATGAGTAAATTCGATGGGTGGATGAATAACATGGGCGGCTGAATACCATGGGTTCATGCCATTTTCCATTCGGATCATTCCTCCCTCCTTAAGAAGCAATGGTCCCCATTGCATGAATTTCCCTCCTGTAAGACTTTATTGAATATGAAGAGCTACTAAATAGAAGGGTTTTATGTGGTTAACCCATAACCATGATGAATGAAGATCAGAGGATAGAGATACCATGTAATGCTTGTGACCAATTGTGATACTAACAGTGTGTGATCTAGCAAATGGATTTTGATGACATGGATTTTCTGCGGTTGACCCATAACCGTGATGTTGGTTGTTGATGAAGTAGCAGATGCCTACATAGCCTGGGGTGGGAAGGCACATCTCTAAAGAACCCAAGCTGAATGCTTCCATGTTGAAACTGATGAATGTTAAGCAGGTGCCTACTAAAGCGGGGTGGGAGACCACATCTCCAAAGGGAACCTACTTTGAATGGTGCTGCAGATTTAAAATGGATGTAAATTGGTAAGTATAACTCAAAATCTTTATTATAACCTATTTTTGGAAATGAAATGACCATTCTGCATCTTCCCATGTGTTGGAAATCCTTATTTGGATGCTCTCAAATCTCATATTCACGCTGCAATTGTTCCACAGTCATAAAATTTCTAAAAACATCATTGATTTTAAATTAGCAATATCTCCCACATCTGAACTCCGATTCAACCCTTTTTTTTTTAAATTGGGTAATTTTCCAAGAGAAGCTGAGATATAAAATCATTGTTCTAAAATTCTACAGAAAAACTTTAGAAAATGATAGTAGAGTTTCCATCTACGAATTGTTGTAAGAAACATTTATGCACATAGTTGATTTTAAATCAGCGATATCTCCCTCATCCGGACTCCGATTTAGTCATTTTTTTTTGGATTTGGGTATTTTTTTGCAAGGAATCTAGATATGTTATTTTTTTCGTAAATTCAGCACCAAAAATTTTAGATCTAATCTGAAAAAACTCCGCCTAAAAACATTCCTACAAAAAAATGAAAAAAGAAAAATTCTTCTCGCTTGGCTCAAGAAAATGCTCTGTGGAGGACGTAGCAGGTGCCTGAAGTTTGTTGAATATTGTTGCAAAATTTGAAATTGAAATATGCATCAAACCCTCATTCTCATGGAATCATAACCTGTCGTGATATCACTGATCTGTATCTTGGGGGGAGGCCCCTAAGATTTAAGAGATTGAAATGGAATTTGGGGGAGAGGCCCTTAAGATCTGAAAAATTGAAATGCCAAAAGAAAAAGAGGAGAATTCCCAATAAACAAAAACACAAAGAAAATTTTTATTATAATGGAGAATAAATGTAAAATCTACATTGTGGCGGACAAACTTTCCTTTTAGAAAATGTACCTTGTTACTTATAGTATTTTTTAGTTACAATACTGTAGATCAATTCCATGGGTGAATGAATACCATGGGTGGATGTCACAATACCATGGGAAAATACCATGGGTGAATCAATACGATGGGTAGATGTCACTTACAATACCATGGTGGATAAATACCATGGGTGGATGCCACTTACATACCATGTGTAAATTCCATGGGTGGATGAATACCATTGGTTGATGCCATTTTCCATTTAGATCATTCCTCTCTCCTTAAGAAGCAATGGTCCCCATTGTGTGAAGTGCCCTCTTGCCAAATCTTTGTTGAATAGGAAGAGCCACCGAAGAAAAGGGTTTTATGTGGTTGACCCATAACCATGATGAACGAAGATCTGAGGATAGAGATACCCTATAATGCTTGTGACCAACTGTGATACTAACAATGTGCGGCCTAGCAAATGGACTTCAATGATAAGGATTTTGTGTGGTTGACCCATAATCATGATGTTGGTTGTTGATGAAGTAGTAGGTGCCTACATAGCCTGGGGTGGGAGGGCACGTCTCCAATGAACCCAAGTTGAATGTTGTTATGTTGAAACTGATGAATGTGAAGGAGGTGCCTACTAAAGCGGGGTGGGAGGACACGTCTCCAAAGGGAACCTACTCCGAATGCTGCTCCATATTTAAAATGGACGTAAATCGGTCATTATAACTCAAAATATTTATTATAACCTATTTTTCAAAACAGAATGACCATTCTACATCTTCCCATGTGTTGGAAATTCTTATTTGGATGCTCTTGAATCTCAGATTTGTGTTGCAACTATTCTGCCATCACAAATGTCCTGAATTTTTTTTTGATTTTATATCAATAATATCTCCCACATTGGAACTCCGATTTCACCAATTTTTTTTTAAATTGGGTGATTTTCCGAGAGGAGCTCAGATCGGCAATCAATGTTAGGGCATTATGCACAAAACCTGTAAAAAAAATGATAGTAGAGCCACCGTCCATGAATTGTCATGAGAAACATTTCTGCAACATAGCTGAGTTTACTGAGATACAACAGAGGCAATAGTTTATTTCCAGGAAGATGTCACAACAGAGTACACAGGCACCATTGTGGACTATCGAGCTTGGCATAAGTTTGCCACCATCAACCATCATGAGGATGTCGAAGAGTTGGTCTTCCCACAGTTGCCTAAGTCATAGTGATGTCTTGAATGGCTTGCTAAAGCCTATTTTGTCTCACATGGGTACATGTATAGATTGTATGTAATGCCTTATCAAGTGCAAGTTCAAGTGTTAATAGCTGAATGTAATAGTCATAGAGTAGTTGAAGAGTCATGAGGTTAGATGAACAATCACAAAGGGGAATTTCAAGGGCCACCCCACCCTTTTCTATATACAATACCTCATAACTCATTGTATAGGCTTTTGGTTAGGCAAGCTTCTGATAGGAGTATCTTAGAGAAAGATTGGAGAGTATTGTAATGAGCCTTGGCTTCTCCACAGTGCAGAGCTAATACATCTCTTTGGAGGATCAAGTGGTATTGACTGTAACGTTCCTCTATCGAGACTAGTGTTTGGTCATGGTTGTACTGTATGATTGGAACTTTCACTTCTTAATATACAAAGACAACAAATTTCATGCATATGTTGTTATTGTATCTCAACTATCTTGGTTACTCCAATGATATATGTATTATTTTATTACACTTGTATGTATGGACTCTTTATTTATAAGTATGTATGAATATTACTGAGATGTGTTGTTGGTTTAACCATCACTTAGGATTGTTAGCTAACTTTCTTTCCAATTTGTGATGCATCTTCATTCGTGTGTTCCCTTCCAATATGTGTGCTATCACAGGTTTCCAAGGGGCGCACTCAACCCACTTTCCGTGTGTTAGAACCGTTCATTCACCTTCCGTGGCTTACTGCATATGTCACACCTTTGTTACCAATAAGGACATCTTACTTGCCTTTGTCCACAAATGTGTCAAAGTGATACCATATGACCCAATGCTGGGACTCCTACACCAAACGGTCTAAGGTATAGTTGGGACTTGTTACCGAGGAGATCCCCCTGACATGTTGGCAGGTGAAGCACCATCAACATTTATGGTGCTAGAAGGAGGACCAGATGACAAGAGGTTTCCTCTCATCCTATTTTGAATCTTTACACTTCCATCATGTATTCTGTCACACTCATCCCTCTGTGATGTTGTTCGCATGCCGAACCTCTCAACATCACGAGGGAATTTTCGGATCTCTTGTCCGAATTCATGTATGATGGTGAAGGTGAAGTAGCTTGGCCTAAGTAATTAGAAGACTTCTATGCATTACTTGATGATGCAGATGAGCTCTATGCAGAAGAGTTCAACTTGCTGCTTTCATACACACTTCGTGAATGCCCACTATGGTGGTGCTTGATCCAAATCTTGGGGGAGGCCCCCAAGATCTAAAAGATTGAAATGATTTTGGGGGAGAGGCCTCCAAGATCTAAAAAATTGAAATGCAAGAATAAAAAGAGGAGAATTCCCAATAAACAAAACCACAAAGAATTTTTTATTAAAATGAAGAATAACTATAAAAGCTACATTGTGGTAGACAAATTATCTGTTTACAAAATGTGACTTGTTACTTATAGTATTTTTTAGTTACAATACCACTGGTCAATTCCATGGGTGAATGAATACCATGGGTGGATGTCATAATACCATGGGCAAATATCATGGGTGGATAAATACCATGGGTGGATGCCACTTACAATACCATGGGTAAATTCCATGGGTCGATGAATAACATGGGCGGATTAATACCATGGGTTCATGCCATTTTCCATTCAGATCATTCCTTCCTCCTTAAGAAGCAATGGTCTCCGTTGTGTGAAGTTCGCTCCTGCCAAGCCTTTTTTGAATATGAAGACCCACTAAAGAGAAGGTTTTTATGTGGTTAACCCATAACCATGATGAACGAAGATCAGATGATAGAGATACCCTGTAATGCTTGTGACCAACTATGATATTAACAGTGTGCGACCTATCAAATGGACTTCGATGACAAGGATTTTGTGCGGTTGACCCATAACCGTGATATTGGTTGTTAATGAAGTAGAAGGTGCCTACATAGCCTAAGGTGTGTGGGAACGTCTCCAGATAACCCAAGCATAATGCTGCTATGTTGAAACTGATGAATGTGAAGCGGGTGCCTTCTAAAGTGGGGTGGGAGGGCATGTCTCCAAAGGGAACTCGCTCTGAATGCTGCTCTAGATTTAAAATGTCTGTAAATTGGTTAGTATAACTCAAAATCTTTATTATAACCTATTTTTGGAAATAGAATGACCATTCTACATCTTCCCATGTATTGGAAATGCTTATATGGACGCTCTCGAATCTCAGATTCGCGCTACAACTATTCTGCCATCACAAAAATTATGGAAAAATCGTTAATTTTAAATCACCGGTATCTCCCACATATGAACTCCAATTCAACCCATTTTATTTTCGAAATTGGGTGATTTCTCAAGAGGAGGTAAAATATGTAATCATTGTTCTAAAATTTTGTACAGAAAATGATAGTAGAGCCATCATCCACAAATTTTCATGATAAACATTTCTGCAACATACTTGATTTTAAATTAGCGATATCTCCCTTATCCAAACTCTAATTCAGGCGATTTTTTTTGGATTTGGGTACTTTTTTTGCAAGGCGTCCAGATCTGATATTTGTTTTAGTGAATTTTGCACCAAAAATTTCAGATCTAATATGCAAACTCACTGCCCAAAAACATTCCTAAAAAAAAATGAAAAAAGAAAAATTCTTCCTGCTTGGCCCAAGAAAATGCTTTGTGGAGAACATAGCACATGCCTGAAGTTTGTTGAATATTGCTGCAAAATTTGAAACTGAAATATGCATCAAACCCTCATTCCCATGGAATCATACCCTTCTCTGATACCAGTCATCCAGATCTTGGGGGGAGTCCCCAAAGATCTAAAAGATTGAAATGGATTTTGGGAGAGAAGCCCACAAGATCTGAAAAATTGAAATGCCTGACGAAAAAGAGGAGAATGCCCAATAAAAAAAACCACAAAGAAATTTTTTATGATAATTGATAATAACTATAAAAGCTACATTGTGCCAGACAAACTGTCCTTTTGTAAAATGTTACTTGTTACTTGTAGTATTTTTCAGTTGCAATACCACGAATCAATTTCATGGGTGAATGAATACTATTAGTGGATGTCACAATACCATGGGCAAATACCATGGGTGAGTAAATACTATGGGTGGATGCCACTTACAATACCATGGGTAAATTCCATGGGTGGATGAATGACATGGGCAGTTGAATACAATGGGTTCATGCCATTTTCCATTCAGATCATTCATCCCTCCTTAAGAAGCAATGGTCTCCATTACGTGAAGTTCCCTCCTGCCAAGCTTTTAATGAATACGGAAAGCCATTGAAGAGAAGGGTTTTATATGGTTAACCCATCACCATGATGAACAAAGATCTGAAGATAGAGATACCCTGTAATGCTTGTGACCAACTATGATACTAATAGTGTGCGGCCTAGCAAATGGACTTCGATGAGAAAGATTTTGTGCAGTTGACCCATAACTATGATGTTGGTTGTTGATAAAGTAGTAGGTGCCTACATAGCCTAGGGTGGGAGGGCACATCTCCGAAGAACCCAAGTTTAATGTTTCTATGTTGAAACTGATGAATGTGAAGTAGGTGCCTACTAAAGTGGGTGGGAGGGCACGTGTCCAAAGGGAACCTGGTCCGAATGCTCATCCAGGTTAAAAATGGATGTAAATCATTAAGTATAACTCCAAATATTTATTATAACCTATTTTTGGAAACAAAATAACCATTTTGCATCTTCCCATGTGTTGGAAATCCTTATTTGGACACTCTCGAATCTCAGTTTCGCGCTGCAACTGTTCCACTGTCACAAAACTTCTGAAAAAATCATTGATTTTAAATCAGCAATATCTCCACATCCGAACTCTGATTCAACCCATTTTCTTTTGGAATTGGGTGATTTTCCAAGAGGAGTTGAGATTTGCAATCATTGTTCTAAAATTCTACACAAAAATGGAAAAAAATGATAGTAGATTCGCTATCCACGAATTATCGAGAGAAACATTTATGCAACATAGTTGATTTTAAATTAGTGATATCTCCCTCATCCAGACTCTGATTCGACCGATTTGTTTTTTGGATTTGGATATATTTTTTGCAAAGAATCTAGATCTGTTATTTGTTTTCGTAAATTTTTCACCGAAAATGTTAGATTTGATTTGCGAACTCTCTGCCCAAAAACATTCCTGCAAAAAAATGAAAAAAGAAAAATTCTTCCCGCTTGGCCCAAGAAAATGCTCTGTGGAGGATGTAGCACATGCCTGAAGTTTGTTGAATATTGTTGCAATGTTTGAAATTGAAATATCCATCAAACCCTCATTCCTTTGGAATCATAACCTACTCTGATACCACTGATTCAAATCTTGGGGGAGGCCCACAAGATCTAAAAAATTAAAATGGATTTTGGGGGATAGGCCCAAAAATCTAAAAAATTTGAATGCCAGAAGAAAAAGATGAGAATTCCCAATAAACAACACCACAAAGAAATTTTTTATTATAGCAGAGAATAATTGTAAAAGCTACATTGTCGCAGATAAACTGCCCTTTTACAAAATGTGACTTATTACTTATAGTATTTTTCATTTACAATACCACGGGTCAATTCCATGGGTGAATGAATACCATGGGTGGATGTCACAATACCATGGGTGAATAAATACCATGGGTGGATGTCACTTACAATACCATTGGTGGATTCCACTTACAATACCATGGGTAAATTCCATGGGTGGATGAATAACATGGGCGGATGAATAGCATGGGTTTATGCTATTTTACATTCGGATCATTCCTCCCTCCTTAAGAAGCAATGGTCCCCATTGCGTGAAGTTCCCTCCTACCAAGCCTTTGTTGAATATGAAGAGCCACTAAAGAGAAGATTTTTATGTGGTTAACCCATAACCGTGATGAACGAAGATCAGAGAATAGAGATACCCTGTAATGCTTGTGAACAACTGTGATACTAATAGTGTGTGACATAGTAAACAGACTTCAATGACAAGAATTTTTTGTGCTTGACCCATAACCATCATATTGGTTGTTGATGAAGTAATAGGTGCCTACATAGCCTGGGGTGAGAAGGCACGTCTCCAAAGGGAACCCACTCCGAATTTTGCTCCAGATTTAAAATGGACGTAAATCATTCAGTTTAACTCAAAATCTTTATTATAACCTAGTTTTGGAAATAGAATGACCATTTTTCATCTTCCCATCTCTCGTATATCCTTATATGGATGCTCTCGAATCTCAAATTCGCACTACAACTATTCTGCCATCACAAAAGTTCTGGAAAAATCATTGATTTTAAATTAGCGACATCTCCCACATACGAACTCGGATTCAACCTTTTTTTTTTAATTGGGTTATTTTCCAAGAGGAGCTTAGATCTGCAATCATTGTTATGAAATTCTGCACAAAACTGAAAAAATAATAGTAGAGTCGCCGAATTTTCGTGAGAAACATTTCTGCAACGTAGCTGATTTTAAATCAATGATATCTCCATCATCCAGATTCCGATTCGATCGATTTTTATTTTGGGTTTGGGTATTCTTTTTGCAAGAAATCCAGATATGTTATTTTTTTCATAAATGTTGCACCAAAATTTTCAGATCTGATCTGCAAATTCTCCGTCCAAAAACAATCCTACAAAAAAACAAAAAAAAAAAAATTCTTCCCACTTGGCCCAAGAAAATGCTCTCTCGAAGACGTAGCACATGCCTGAAGTTTGTTGAATATTGTTGCAAAATTTGAAACTGAAATATGCATCAAACCCTCATTACCATGGAATCATAACCTGCTTTGATACCAGTGATCCAGATCTTGGCGGAGGCCCCCAAGTTCTAAAAGATTGAAATGGATTTTTGGGGAGAGGACCCTAAGATCTAAAAATTAAAATGCCAGAATAAAAAGAGGAGAATTCCCAATAAACAAAACCATAAAGAATTTTTTTATTATAATGGAGAATAATGATAAAAGCTACATTGTGGTAGACAAATTGTCCTTTTACAAAATGTGACTTGTTACTTATAGTATTTTTTAGTTACAATACCATGGGTCAATTTCATGGGTGAATGAACACCATCGGTGGATGTCACAATACCATAGGCAAATACCATGGGTGAATGAATACCATGGGTAGATGTCGCTTACAATACCATGGGTGTATAAATACCATGGGTGGATGCCACGTACAATACCATGGGTAAATTCCATGGGTGGATGAATAACATGGGCAGATGAATACCATGGGTTGACACCATTTTCCATTCAGATCATTCCTCCCTCCTTAAGAATCAACGTTCCCAATTGCATGAGGTTCCCTCCTACCAAACCTTTGTTGAATATGAAGAGCCACTGAAGAGAATGGTTTGATGTGGTTAACCCATAACCATGGTGAATGAAGATCCGAGGATAGAGATACCCTGTAATGCTTGTGACCAACTATGATACTAATAGTGTGCGGCCTAGCAAATGGACTTTGATAACAAGGATTTTATGTGGTTGATCCATAACCGTGATGTTGGTTGTTGATGAAGGAGCAGGTGCCTACATAGCCTAGGGTGGGAGGTAAAGTCTCAAAAGAGCCCAAGTAGAATGTTGTTATGTTGAAACTGATGAATGTCAAGTAGCTGCCTACTAAAGCAGGGTGGGAGGACACATCTCCAAAGGGAACCCTCTCCGAATACTACTCCAGATTTAAAGTGGACATAAATTAGTCAGTATAAATCAAAATATTTATTATAGCCTATTTTTGGAAACAAAATGACCATTCTACATCTTCCCATGTGTTGGAAATCCCTATCTAGGCTCTTTCGAATCTCAGATTTGCGTTGCAATTGCTCTGCCATCACAAAAGTTCTGAAAAAATCATTGATTTTAAATCAGCAATACCTCCCACATCTGAACTCCGATTCAACCCATTTTATTTTTGAAATTAGGTGATTTTCCAAGAGGAGCTCAGATATGCAATCATTGTTATGAAATTTTGCACAAAAAATGATAGGAGAGCCGCCATCCACAAATTGTTGTGAGAAACATTTCTGCAACATAGTTGATTTTAAATCAGTGATATCTCCCTCATCCAGACTCTGATTCGGCTGATTTGTTTTTTGGATTTAGGTTGTTTTTTTTTGCAAGGAATCTAGATATGTTATTTGTTTTCGTAAATTTTGCACCAAAAATTTCAGATCTGATTTGCAAACTCTCCACCCAAAAACATTCTTACAAAAAAAAAAAAAAAAAAAAAAAAACACTTCCCGCTTGGCCCAAAAAAATGCTCTGTGGAGGATGTAGCACATGCTTGAAGTTTGTTTAATATTGCTGCAAAATTTGAAATTGAAATATGTATCAAACCCTCATTCCCATGGAATCATAACCTACTCTAGTACCACGGATCTAGATATTGGGGGGAGGCCCCCAAGATCTAAAATATTGAAATGGATTTTGGAGGAGGGGCCCCTAAGACTTGAAAAATTGAAATGTCAGAAGTAAAAGAGGAGAATTCCCAATAAATAAAACCACAAATAATTTTTTTATTATAACGTAAAATAATTGTAAAAGCTACATTTTGGTGAACAAACTATCCATTTAGAAAGTGTGACTTGTTACTTATAGTATTTTTCAATTATAATACCATGGTCAATTCCATGGGTGAATGAATACTATGGTTGGATGTCACTTACAATATCATGGGTGGATAAATACCATGGATCGATGAATAACATGGGCGATAAAAACCATTGGTTGATGCCATTTTCCATTCGAATCAGTGCAGAAGTTTGTCTCTTGGTAGCATGCACTCACTTAAGGAGTTCTATGATCTCATTGAATCTACTTTCCATCGTTTTTATCTAGAACCTCACGAAAAAAAATTGTTACAACAATGGAAGGTCTCGCATGAATTGCCTCTGGAATTTTGGGACCACTTCCGCATGTCGTAGTTTCAAGCGCAGAAAAGTCAGATGAAATTCAAGTATCTCATGGAAAAATTTGAGTAATATCTTACCAAATATGCTAATCCTAAAAGAAAGTTCAAGCCCAAGCCCCACTCAACATAATTCAGTGATGGAGTTGTGCAATCACAGATGGACACGATCACTATCACAAGTGAATGTCCGAGATCGCCTCATCAAACAACTCCATCACTACACAGTGATGTGGGAGAGCATGCACAAACATCCGTTCAACTATCACATCCTCCCAACATGACTTCTCTCAATTTTCCCGTAGACTTGGTTGCAGATCCCATGGGGTGTCACATGTCTGTTTTACCTCAACCTTCATCTTTATGTTATGATGATCCTCCGAATTTCACTGTCTTGTGTTCTTTCCATTCCGGACTCTACACCTGTTATGAACAAGGATAAATCCATTGACAAAATTGGTGTTGTGCAAACAACCTGTGATGTCATTCATGAGGAGTATGACTGAGAGCTTGAGCATTAACCCTTGGCAAAGAATGACTCCCTTATGTCCGAGCCTCCTCCCTTTTTTCCTGATATCTTTGGTGATTCTGCCATCCTTGATTTCGCATGTGTGTCTTCATCTATGGATGCATCCATTATTGATCATTTGGAGAACACGCTGGATGTTAGTCCATTATCTAACAATGGAGAGGACAAATCATTCATTGAATATCCACTTCATTTTGCATCTACCTTTTCTAGAAACATAGAGGGTGAATTTTTCCTCTTCTCATCTACCCTTATGATTGATTCATCAGATCATGAGGATGTCGATGAAATCATTAATTTTGTTGATCGTAGCTATCATGATCCATTTACCCCTGTATTCAATCACAATGTTGATTCTATCGTAGTTGATTTTTCCAAGCCACTTGTTTATGATGATCTATCTATTGAAGAAGTCGAAACCCCATAGACTTTCGAGGCACTTCAGCTTGAGCTGATGGTTATGCGAGGCCCTCGCTCTCTTGAGGTTGGTTTCACTTCCGATCAAGAAATTGTTGAAATAGCCGAGGCTCCTCATCACTCATATGTATGCATTGAAGATCAATCTCAAACACAGATTATGCTTCCTCTACACGATCCCATCACTCATGCATTGGAGGAATCTTACATCGCAAGCACACATGCATGAGGCAAGTTGTCTTTGTTTCTTTCATTTGCTTTCATGTCATATTCAAGAGTTTGCGTATGTTTATCAGCTTCACATAGTGTCACGCAACATTCATGGTAAGCCCACAGATTGTATGTCATGCACTTTCACTCACTTATGTTTCGTGGACAGATTTAAACTTGTTGGGTTGTGTTATATTCTTTCCATGACTAGTCCACGTAGTTAGCCAGGGGGTTATAGGGGGGGTAGAGCAACCCTTCGTTGTGCTGATTGTGTAGCAGGGGGGTGGGGGGTCACAAGGGGTTTGTGGTTTACCCGTAGCCCCACTTTATGGGGTTTGGGGCAGTGCACTAGAAAATTTTGGTTTTGGACCCTATGTTAGGTTGGGTGGACCCACCTATGGTTTTGTGTATGATTTTCGTACATGTTTTTGGACGCGATGGTTTTCGGTCCATGGTTTTGGACATGATGGTTTTTCAGTCCATGGTATTGGATGCTTTGGCATGTATAAATATGTATTGTAACATTGAAAGGAATATAATGAAAAATCAAGTTGGTAGTCCCAG
>APFE030977383.1:5241-39330 GCA_000404065.3 Pinus taeda | reverse complement strand
GTGGTCTCTAGAGAAAAGACCATGCTATGGCATCAAAGGCTTGGACATATTGGAGAGAAGGGCCTTTGAATACTTCATGGTAAAGGTATGGTATAAGGTATGACTAATAGCTCTCTAGATTTTGATTTTTATGAAAATTGTGTATATGGGAAGCAAAATCGGGTGAGTTTCCCCTCTGGTGGTAAGAGGGTGAAACAAATATTAGAGCTTATGCACAGTGATGTGTTTGGACCTGTGAAGGTTCCATCAATCGATAAGTTTGTGTACTATGTATCATTTATAGATGACTTCTCAAGGAATACATGGATATATTTCCTTAAGAAGAAATCTGAATTCTTTGACAAGTTTAAAGAATTTATGGCTTTGGTGGAAAACCAGACAGAGAAGAAAATAAAGGTGTTGAGGACAGATAATGGTGGATAGTTTTGCAAGAAGGAATTTGAAGAATTCTGTAAGAAGTGTTGCGTAACATAATAGAAGGCTACTCCATACACACCTGAGAAAAATGGAGTTGTAGAAAGAATGAACAAGATGTTGATGGAAAGGGCAAGAAGCATGCTCAGTGGTGTCGGGTTAGGATATGAATTCTAGGCAGAGGTAGTGGAGACTACATGTTACCTGGTCAACAGATCAACTTAATCATCGTTGGAGGATAAGAATCCAAAAGAGGTATGGAATGGTAAGAAACCCTCTCCTTCACATCTTAGGGTATTTGGATGCCATGCATATGTACATGTTCCAAAGGAGAAAAGAACAAAGTTGGATAGTAAATCTGAAAAGTGCATCTTTATTGGGTATAAGGATGGTTTAAAGGGTTATAAGCTTTGGAACTTAGTAACAAGGAAGGTTGTGTACAGCTGAGATGTGGTGTTCAGAGAGGTGAAAGATGTTATTAAACATAAAGTCCAACCAAATGAACCTGATAAGATAAAGATTGAGCTAAAGGAGGAAGAATCAGAGTTTACAATATTGGAGGAATCAGAAGATGAAGAGCCACAAACTCCAGCTGTGAGAAGATCAGTTCGAGAAGGCAGCCAGAAAGGTCTAGTCCATCTGCTTTCTGTTCAAATTTTTCTTTGTCTATCACCGATGATGATCCAAGAACTGTGAAGGAAGTAGTGGATTCAGAGGATGGAAAACTCTGGAAAGAGGCCATGGTTGATGAAGTGGCATCTTTACAGAAAAATGAGGCCTGGGATTGGTGGAGTTGTCGACTGGAAGGAAACCCATTGGCAGCAAATGGGTGTAAAAAAATAAGACAAATGCAGAAGGAAAAGTGGAGAAATACAATGCTCGGTTGGTAGCGAAAGGTTATTCCCAGGTGTCAGGAATTGATTTTGGTGATATTTTTTCTCTTGTTGCCAAGGTAACTTCTATTAGATTACTTTTATCTATTGTTGCTGCTTTTGATTTTGAGGTAGAATAGATGGATGTGAAGACAACATTTCTTCACAGGGATCTCAAAGAGGAGATCTACATGAAGCAACCTAACCGCTTTGTGGTGAAGGGTAAGAAAGAACTCGTATGTAAGTTAATGAAGTCTCTATATGGGTTAAAACAATCACCAAGGATGTGGTATTAGAAATTTGATACATTTATATGGGGACTTGGCTTCACCAGAAGCAAAGCAGTTCATTGTGTGTATTTTAAATTAATTGGTGACCATATTATTTATTTGGTCTTGTATGTGGATTATATGTTGCTAGCTGGAAATGCAAAGAAATTATCTAGGATTTGAAGACCCAATTGTCCTCCAAATTCTACATGAAAGATCTTGGTGCTGCAAACCATGTTTTGGGCATGGAAATTAAAAGAGATCGTACAAAGAGGAAGCTCTGATTAAACTAAAGGAAGTATGTCGAGACGATATTGCAGAGGCTTAATATCCAGGATAGTAAACCGGAGAAGGTTCCTATTCCTATAAGTATGAGGTTATTTGCTGAACAGTGTCCCAAAACACAAGAAGAGGAATAGGACATGTCCCGTGTTCCATATGCAAGTGCAATTAGTAGCTTGATGTATGCAATGGTCTATACTAGACCAGACATTGCACATGCAGTGGGAGTATTGAGCAGGTTATGTCAAAACCAAGGAAGGAACACTGGACAACAGTAAAGCGGGTTTTAAGGTATTTGCATGGCACTAGTGATTATGGTTTGTGCTACCAAGGAAGACTAGGATTGGACAAAGTGTTGGATATTCATGGCTTTGTTGATGCAGACTAGGCTAGAGATTTGGATCAGAGAAGATCTACAAGTGGGTATGTCTTTAACCTATTTGGAGGTGCAGTCAATTGGATGAGTAAGAAACAATCTAGAGTGGCACTATCAACTACAGAGGAAGAATACATGGCAACCATTCATGTAAGCAAGGAAGTCGTTTGGTTGTAGAGATTGTGTTCAAGTATGGGGTTATTATAGGAAGCTATAAGGATAGACTGTGACATCCAAAGTGCAATTTTCGTGGCAAAGAACCCTGCATATCATTCAAAGACAAAGCACATTGATGTTTAGTATCACTTTGTGAGGGATATGATAGAAGACAAAAAGGTATTTCTAGTAAAGGTGGACACTTTGAATAATACTACAGATGCATTGACAAAGTCTGTGAGCTCTGATAAGTTCTCTTAGTGTAGAGAAAAAATGGGCATTTCAGTGTTGGAAAAATGACTAAGCTCTCTTGTGGCCCCCTGTGGAAGGAAAACAACAAGTGGGAGAATGTTGGGTTGTGTTGTATTCTTTCCATGACTAGCCCACATAGTTAACTGGGGGGTTAGAGATGGGGCGGAGAAACCCTTCGTTGCACCGATTGTATAGCGGGGGAGGGGGGGGGTCATAGGGGGTTTTAAGGTGTACCTGTAACCCCACTTTATGGGGTCTGGGGCAGTGCCCCAGAAAATTTTGGTTTTCAACCCTATTTAGGTTGGGCAGACCCACCTATGGTTTTGTGCATGATTTTTCACACATGTTTTTGGATGCGATGGTTTTTGGTCCATGGGTTTTGGACACGATGGTTTTTCGGTCCATGGTATTGGATGCTTTAGCATGTATAAATATGTATTGTAACATTGAAAGGAATATAATGAAAAATCAAGATGGTAGTCCTAGTTTTGGGATCCAGGGGAAAATCTCTGTGTATATTTGTTTTATGTGTTATGCTCTCTCATTGTTTATTTTCTATTTTTTAGAATTTGTATGCAGGGAACTTCTATACGGGGTTAAAACCTACAAAAATCGGAGTGCGTTTTTGTTCACTGTTATATCTTTCATGTTTGTTGGTTCACCCAACTATTTTGTTCATGAACCATGCCTTCACCAACATGGATTGACCAATGTGACAGTGGCTGCATTGGAAGTATCACTTCACGTGAGCAGACCCATGCACCATTAGCTTAGGAGTAGGAGTAGTGTTTGATTTTGGTTTGTTTTCTTGCATGCTTATTTGGTTCTTACTTTGCATTTTTTCTTGCTTGCTCTCTTGTTTGCTTACTCGCTTTACTTACAAATTTACTTCTTCTTTTGCTTTGTTTTGTTTTGTGTTTTGCTTGTTTCCATCAGTAGGTTAGTTTTGCATGAAACCATGTGTGATTCATGAAACAAGTCAAGTAAAGAACAAGAGGACTTGTGAAGTTGTCAATACTTGGTTATCTGTCATCTTGCCTCTGCATGAAGAACTTTTTGTCTTCATTCCATGATACATCAATGGAAATATGTACTGTTCGAAGTGAACCTTGGTGAAAACACAACGCTTGCGCACTAACTAGTGTCACCTACTTTAGTCGGTTGTTTTTAGGTTAATCCTTGTCATCTCAGTCAAGTAGAGTAACGTGAGGGGGAAAACCTTAACAAGCATGTTAGAGGTATATATAAAATACTTCTCTGAAGGAACAAACTCTTCTACTCTCAATAAGTTAGGATCCCTTTTCCACCTCTGAAATGACTAAGTGCTATGTACAGCTATGAAAATGAAAAAATGAAAAAAATGAAAATGTGAAAAAATTCGAAAAACATGAAAAATGAATAAGGTGAGAGAAGAGAAAGGCTTCCTGCACAGAGAGGTGATGTAAGTAACTCTGCCAGCGTACTGATCAGGCTTCCTGGCAGCAGAGTGATGTTTTTGTTCCTGCATGACTCCGTCGGGGTATTGTCTAGGATTACTAGCAGTGGAGAAACACCAGAGATGCAACTAAAACTCCAACGAACATAAAGCTTGTGCACCAATCTACCCCTCATCCCCAATCAAAAAAATTGTGTTGGCTTGGCTTGGAATGTGTGTCGGTCGACCAAGAGCTTGATAGATGCTACATCTTACAATTAAGCAAGTGTGGAAACCAAGACAAACATAAAACTGAACAATACTTCTGGAGGTGTTAGACTTAATTTTCATGAACAAGGTCCATTCAAGAGATGGAGTTCTAGTAGTGTGTCAACAAGTGTTGTAGCAACCACAACAACCCTCCAAAATTTTGCCTTAGGCTCATTTTGGAGCCTCCCTTCCAACCATCCTTATCAACATGTCTTGCACAATCAAATACATAGGCTTCATTGGTTTTTCAAAAACTTGCCAACCAGTGCATGATAGCTTGCTTCACTCCCCTCACAAACTACTACTCTAGACTTGGGCAAGTTGCTGGCTGAGAAAATCCCTTAGAAAATTGAGCAATTCTGGAGGGGAACTAGTCTTCCCTCCAGAAATTGTGCAAATCTAATGGGCAGCCTATTTGGCCCATAAATTGCGTAATTCAGTCAAACAACCTTCCTCAAGAAAATTATGCAATCTGGCCCAGTAGGGAAGCTCAACCAATAAATTGCATAATTCTAGGCAGCAGTAAGCTACTCCTCCCAGAAATTGTGCAATCCCTTTGGATAGCTAGCCCAACTCCTCCACGAAATTGTGCAAAAATACCTCTCAGTTAAGCACGCTGTTGCATGTGCCTTTAGATTGACTGGTTCCACCCAGGACCCAGAAAAATTGACTTGCATGCATGAGCTACTCTTTCCAAAAATAGAAAAAGGAAACATGCAA
The DNA here is from genome assembly GCA_000404065.3 of Pinus taeda. Classification (NCBI taxonomy): domain Eukaryota; kingdom Viridiplantae; phylum Streptophyta; class Pinopsida; order Pinales; family Pinaceae; genus Pinus; species Pinus taeda. Next base: position 34,305 of record APFE030977383.1, on the reverse strand, counting down.
AAAGCATGCACGAGCTATTTTTAGTACCTGAAGGTTACATGTAAAGATTGTTTTAGAAACTTTCCTCCAAGTGTGCGCTTTTTCCTAGATTTGTGGCATGTGCGTCATGAGCCTCAAACTTATTTATTCGATGCTTCAGAGCTCATTCTTCACATTGATCTTAGAGCTCTGACATCCCACAACACATCCTAGAGTCTTCGGCACATCCAACTCAGCTATTTTTGGGTAAGTCCACTTTACTTGTCTTTTGTAGCATTTATGTCGCTTTTTGTGTTTTGGCTTATGTGAGTGCCTTTTGCTTGATTTCTATGAATTCTTATTTTTTTTCCATGCATGTTATCTTATACAAGAACTCCTTTAGTTTTCGTTTGCACCTTACTATTGTCGCATGCATGACATTATTTTGCACAAACAGCCACTGATTCGGCAACTCGTTTCGCACATGCATGTTGTTCCATTTTCTAAATCTTGCATTCATTGTTTGCATGCATCACCATTCACTCTTACTTACACTTAGTATTTCCATGCATTCACATCCTCATATGCTTTCAGGCCCTTCGGTGGGTCTGGGCAACCTTGGCCCGAACTCTGTCTTGCCTGGACAACATTACCCAATTCTGAGAGTGAAGGCTCTGCCTTGCTCCCATAAAATGCACAAATCTAGAATGTCAGTGCCCTCTAGTCTTGCCTTGTGCAATTCTTAGGAGCAATTTCTATTGACCCAGAAAATTGCGCAATGTAGTCCCTGGGCCTACATTACTTGCTAGTTGAAATTGCACATTGCACAATCTCAACATCTAGTAGGCCAGTCTTGATTGTGCATTGCACAATTTTATCAGTCATTCAACCTCCCGACAGCTTTGACTGCCTTTTGTGCAGTTCTGACAGACAGTCTCCTGGATTCCCAGTGAAAATTGTGCAATCCTTGCCAATAGTTCCCGGGATACATTGCATGTCAGTCCAAAAGTTTGTTTTGGTTTTAAATGACATATTTCTTGCCATGCATGTTGCCATTTCTTGAGATATAGGAGGTGCTCATCCGTCTCTCACCAGTCTAGGATTAATGGCCTCTAAGAGAGCAGGGTCAAAGGACACTACCAGAAGTGCAACTAGAGAAGCACTTGAGCGAGTGTCTACGAGTTTGATGATTTACGAAGACACGAACCTGATCGTAGACAAAGACATCTAGATGGAATGAAAGGAGGTCAATGATGCATTCTCAGGCACATTTGGTGAAGATCTCGAAGACCGCAAAGTCTATGAGAACATTCACAAGTCAAGCTTGTACCATATTGCATGCAGGTATCCCATGTTCCCATAAGCGGAAATGATACATTGGATCATCTTGCACACTGATCCCAAGACAATGTTGTGAAGCAGTGTCAGCGTGACAAAGATTGCTACCTTTAGGGGACATTATTATCAATATCTATACCAATTTTTGAAGCCAATGATCACCATGGAGAAACCCTTCATCATAACTAGCAATAATGCCAATTCTAGGGTTATCTTGAAGAGCTGGGTGAAGGAGCCAACCAATTTTGAAATGACATCCAACTAGATTTACAAGATGAATATACTGCGGAAGGTGTATTAGTACTTGGTCATCTTTTCATGTTGCTTATATGACCAAGAGAGCATGGAGACCTTCCTGCAGAGTTGGGTGATCACGTTTGCCCAATTGGCTAGTGAAGGCAAAGCATGCAACTGGTTCGACATGTTTGACCACAGGTTAAAGGAATAGGTAACAGGAGCTCGAAAACCTCCCAAAGGCTAGCAAGCAGAGATCTACATGTCCATTTACATCTTGGTTGTAATCTATTCCCCACAATAGTTCCCTGGCTTGAAGTGGGCATGGACACTATTAGAGATCTTTGTCAACACTTATTGTAAATTGTTTTCCGAATGCAGCTTCCATGAAGTCATAACACAATTGTTAGATCATTTTGTCACCCCACTATACAAGATGATATTTGAGTAAGATCCATATTGCATGCTAAAGGCAGTAATGGAGTCATTGATTGACATAGTGGCTTGGTATGCCTCACCATTTGGCACCTTCATACGGATGTACAATGTGGATAAGCCTTCGCATGTTTTGTCAAAGTTTTCCACGGATAAGCTCATCATGCAAGAAGCGTCATACCACATCTCAACAAGACTATCAGCTAGCCTGCACCGAAACAACAAGGCACCTTGGCCCACTCTTCCATTGTGGATCAGGTGGTATAAGATATAGAATCTCAAGCATGCGGATTCCAAAATAGAATAGTTCAAGAAATTTACTTTCGGCACCCGAAGCTTTAATTTGTATGACCTACATTATTTTGTGAAGGATCACTGCGTGAGAGTATAGTTTCGATGGATCCATGGGGTGTGTCATTGGGCTGAGGAAGACCCATGGATATATTGTCCTGACTTTTTTAGGCCCAATGAATAGGTTGGCATTGCTATGGAATGGCTAGCAAAGTAGTGTGAAGCAGCATCTAGAAGAGACCCACCAGCAGTAGCAGCAGAGGTAGACAAACTGACGTGCGACGAAGGCAAGAGGAATATTGTCGACAGTGCAGAGGCAGAACAAAGCTACAAGTTCAGAGCTAACCCACTTGTGGAGAAATAATCTTTGGAAATATAAGTGAATAGGAAACAACGAGACAAGAGGACCGCGTAAAGGCAGAGACAAAAATAGAGGATGGAGGAAACAGTGAATAAGTTGCATTAGTTGAAGGAGAAACTTCGGAAGGAATAGGAGCTGCACAGATAGGAGAACGAAGCGTAGAAGGGACAGATACAGGAGGGGACACAACATGCACATATTGATGAAATTGTGCCCATACAGGTAGTAGACTCATCCGAGCAGCTAGCCCAAAGAAGACAGGGTGAGTAGTTGAAAGAGTAGGACTTCGCTCAAGAGATTAAACGAGTACTTGAGCAGATGGATATGGAGAGGGAGTAGCTAGACTTAGAGAATGACATCGACCTCATGCCTAAGTTAACACCAAGAGGTCAATCCACTAGCTTCACCATACCTAGAAGTAGAGAAGGTCCCAAGTGACCAGGGAGATACTAAGATCCTTGGAGACAATCCAGAAGAATAGATGCACAACATATCACTCGATGAGTCACAAAATAGAGTTGTGAAATCATGTAGAGTGTCTACTCCAAATGATGACACATCTCCTACGTAGTTTGATGAATGAATGATCATAGCTGACATGCACAAGTGTCCAACAACATTGGCCGATGCTACCAGAGCATATGTCGAAGCCACTAGCTTGAATGTTTACTTCTTAATAACAGAGAATGAGTGAATGGATAAATATTTACAAGCACCCAAGCAGGGAGGAGAACTAGCTACAACATCCACCCAAGCAGAGTTGAAGAAAGAAATATTGGATGAGGTATCGTCCCTTGAGACAGTCATGTGAGCGTTGTATTCTAGGTTTGGTACCGTGCATAAGGCAATTGTCCATCTCAACGGTTGGTAGCAACGATGTGCTAGGAGAGGATGTACTTGTCAAACTTGCATGATGTTTTCGATTACATGTAAACATGGACAATGAGATAAAAGGGAGCCCCATTACACTTGCTCAAGATGATGAAGCCCAAAGTGGTTTAGTTGAAGGCACGCATCCGCAGTCAGATTCGAAACTATGAAGATTTCCTGCATCTCATCACTAGTTTGTAGGCTTCCCATGCATGGATATACAAAAGCATGGATGTTGTTGTGCACGCATATGTGATCCCATCTATTGGGACAATCACCGAGGCAAAGACGAAGGCACAAGTCTAGGTGGAGCTTCACTCGTAATTTGACAAGTTTATGTGCATAACCACCAATGCAGACTTGGCGATCAGTGTAGACACTATGCATCAGTATGTCGTTAGTCTGGATGCACTCAAGGCAATGATGTGCATTTTATTAGACGAGTTGGATAGAGGATCCAAAGTAGTGTACCCAGATGCAACAAAGGCAAGAGTTCATTTCCATAAAGATGTCACCACAGAGTATATGGATACCATCATGGACTGTTGAGCTTGGTATCAGTTCACCACCATCAACCATGACGAGGATGTCGAAGAGTTGGTCTTCACACAATTTTCTGAGTCATAGTGATGTCTTGCATGGATTACTCAAGCCTATTTTGCCTCACATGTGTACATGTGCAGATTCTATGTAACATCTTGTCAAGTGGAATTTCAAGTGTCAATAGCTGAATGTAACAGTCATAGAGTAGTTGAAGAGTCATGAGGGTAGATGAACAATCACAAAGGAGAATGTCAAGGGCCAGCCCACTCTTTTCCATATATAGTACCTCATAACTCATTATATAGGCTTCTGGTCATCCAAGCTTCTGATAGGAGTATCTTAAAGAAATCTTGGAGAGCATTGTAATTAGCCTTGGCTTCTCCATAGTGCAAAGCTAGTACATCTCTTTGGAGGAGTAGGTGGCAGTGACTGTAACATTCCACTATCAAGACTAGTGGTTGGTCATGGTTGTACTATATGATTGGGAATTTCACTTCTTAATATAATAGAGCCAACACGTTTCATGTATATATTATTATTGTATCTCATCTATCTTGGTTACTCTAATGATATATGTATTTTTTGCTTATGCATGAATGTATGGACTCTTTCTCTATAAGTATGTATGAATATTATTGAGATGTGTTGTTGTTTTAACCATCACTTTGGATTGTTAGCTAACTTGCTTTCCAGTTTGTGATGCATCTTCACTTGTGTGTTCGCTTCCAAGCTGCGTGATATCACAGGTTTCCAAGGGGCGCACTCACCCCAGTTTCCATGTGTTAGAACCTTTCATGCACTATCCTTGGCTTGCTACATATGTCACACCCTTGCAACTAACAAGGAGATCTTACTTTCCTCTGTGTGCAACCATGGTTAAGGCGATACTGTATGACCCATTGCTGGGACTCCTACACCAAATAGTCTGAGGTCTAGTTGGGACTTCTTACTGGGGAGATCCCCTTGACATGTTGGCAGGTCCAGCACCATCAACATGTCAGTAGGTGGTAAATTAATTCAAGGTTGTGGTGTCTTCAAATGACATGTCTTGTGCAATGATAGGTGTGTGATGAGGCATTGAACTCTCACCAGAATCTACAATATAATAGTTTCAACTGGGGATGATGGAACCATTGATGTTTGATTTTGGTTTCGGGTAGTGGAAAATATGGATGGCATAGGAATTGATAAGACCCTACACTATTTCACATTTATGAAAGATAAGAAATGGAGGAATGTCATGATGGATCAGGTCATTATTTACCTCAGCTGGCTTCGGTCAGTTAATCATAAGAGATTCATAGTGCAAAAGTGTCTTGCTACAAAAATGTCATCAGCAAGGAATGATAGTGGGGGCAGTTTTGGTCCTGGAAGCTTGGGGTTTGGCCATGGTGTCGAGCATGGTTGAGGGCTACTACAAGAAAATGATAAAGGAAATCATTAAAGAGCTAAGTGAAAACATGGCAGTAATTTATGCCTAATTTTCTGGGCTGGGAAAATATTGGGAACTTCTGTAGAAAACTATGGAAGGTCTGCATGTGGATGTTTTGAGTGTAAAAGAAAAGATCAACAACGTAGAAATCAAGGTGGAGATAGCCATGTGGGATTTTTGAAGGAGGTGTTTTGGGTTGGGAATTCATCAGCCACCAATGTCGTTTATGTTGAGGAGACTGCTGGGAGGGTTTTACTAGAAGAATAAGAATTTGTTGATGCCAATGTTGTGAGGTAATAGGAAGAAGAAGAGATCAAATTGGAGGACCTGAACATGTCTGTGGTCGAGCCTCCAGATGATGACGTTGAGACTATAAGTAGTTGATAGTATCTATTTTTTTTTTTTTTACATATATGCAATATCGTTGTATAGTCTATAATGGAATGTTTTGGAGAATATATAGCTATAGTTCTTCCAATAGAATATATATAAATAATAGGGATAGCAAGAAGGTCCATACTCAATGTAACGAAGGGAAAAATGCAGATAGAACAAGTCCATTTTTTGTAAGGGACTTGACCAGTTTCCAGTGAGTTTAATGAAAATGCTATTTGTTTCTTAAAAAAAAAAAAAAAAATCATTTTTTCACCAATTATATAATTCCAAGTAAGAGTTTAAAATACAATTTTTAATGCATAAATGAATTCAACACCTTAGACCAAGGCTATTAGAATTTTCTAGATTGAACCTCTTAAAATCTAAGCTTTTAAAAATCTTTGCGAAATATTTTATCAAAATTGATAGAAAAAATATTTAGGAAAAAGTTATTTCATCCATCGGTTAGTTAGCATATGCTATTTTTAATTGGTTAAAAGTTATTTTTTTCTTTTTAAAGTATTAATATTGCGTAAATAGTAATAATAAATATTAACACGATTAAATATGGATTCAACTTGATGGTGAAATATGTTATAATTTTACTTTTTAATACTATATCCTCCTTAACAATAGAAAATTTAAAGGTTCCATGTGATGGTATATGGGGATATGCAATTTGATAAGAGGGGTCAATCTCAGAGTAGGAGTTGATCTCTTCCTATAGTCTCTCAAGTGAACTTAGTCTCGACAGTCCCAACCTTCCACTATTGGCGTCACAGGCAATCTCATAGTCAAGATAGAGTTCCATTAGATACGTTTCTGGAACCTACTTTTTCTAACCCACAAGTGTTTGATATATCCCACTTAGGATTTATTGGGTGTTTATTGACACCCAATAAATTTGATCTCAAATATAGTCTAAATCATTAGAACGAATTTTCCATTTCCATAATTTAAAAGTAAATAAAAAACAAATATTTTCACTTTCACAATTGATATGTATTTCCAATTTGATTTATATAATTAATATATATATATATATATATATATATATATATATATATATATATATATATATATATATATATTCATAGCCACAAAGAGAGGTAAGAAAGTAAAATTATAATTTTAAATTGCAAAATAAAATTTTAAATTGTTTTTTAACAATTAGGAATTTCAAACTTTTAAATAAAATTCAATTTTTTTTTTAATGGCACAGCATGTTATGACTCATAAATAAGATGGATCTTTTCACTAGTTATATAGTTTCAAGTAAGAGTGTGAAAATACAATTTTTAATGCATAAATGAATTGAACACCTTAGACCGAGGCTATTAGAATTTTCTAGATTGAACCTCTTAAACTCTAAGCTTAAGCTTTTAAAAATCTCTGCCAAATATTTTATCAAAATTGATAGAAAAATATTTAGGAAAATTTATTTCATTCATTGGTTAGTTAGACTTTTCTATTTTTAATTGTTTCAAAGTTTTTTTTCTAAAACACAATAATCTTTGAAAAAATTAACTAATAATCTAAAAATTTACTACAAAATTATCTTGAATATTTTATTTTTTTAATAAATAATAGTAATTATTTAATATACATTAAATAATATTAATTAATAATATTTTTTCCTTTTGTAAGTTTGGCAAGACTACATTTTCATTGTGTCCAATATATCACCCCAATCAGGTGGGGAATTGAACCATTAACTTCACATCAAGGAGTGCTTTCATAGAGCACCTGATCACCATCTATCCAAGACCACGTGAACATTTATTAATAATAAATATACTTATTAATAATTATAGTTGAATTTAAATTATCTTTATGTCTATAATACTATTAAATCTATGAAATAACTTATAGTAGCAATTGAAAATCAAACAATGTGGACTTTTTTACTTTGATTGATGCCCTCTAATATGTCACACTTTAATCCTATTTTCTAGTGAATTTGAACGAACACGTTAAATAAAATTCCACCAAATTTATTAGACTACAAATCCACGTATTGTATATTAACTTAATATATCTATATACAATTCTCTTATTACTTGCAATTGTGTAAGACATATACCTCAAGAAAAACCTTTTAACATTACATATTTGTATAACATAGACGAAACATTCAATATTTCTCATGCATTGTGATTAATTTACAAGTCAAATTATCTACATGATTATGTCATTTTAGTCCTTGCCTGTTTAGGGAATGTAACACTTGCCTCATGGTCAAATTCCATTGATTCTCAATTATTTTTCTAGGATTTTTCAATTTTAAGCAAAGTTTCAAGAAAATTTTCAATATTCCTATTTTTCAATAAATTCAAAAATAAATTTCTGATTTTTGGAAATCTTATTTCTATTTTCCATTAGTTGAGTGAGCCTTGATGTGACATAACTCCCTAGGTAGAAGGATTTTTATTTTTAGTATTTTTCAATGCCTGACAAATAATTTTAAAATCGAAACAACGCTAATTTTGTAATTGTTCATTCCATTGGTCAGTGCTCTAAACACTGACATTGATATAATGCTTTGAGTAGGTCCTTTACATAAGTGGGGGGGGGGGGGGGGGGGGGGCGGGGGGCGGGTGTGGGGGGCGGGGAGAATTTATTCTAGGAGTGATTTGACATAGACACTAAGATAGGTACTAATTGTGCAATTATCTCTTATTTCATTTTATACCTTTACAAATTTAGTTGTGTGGTAGAACAATTGTATAGAGTTGTGAATTTGTGTGGGATGAAAGATGTGTGTAAGAGGGGGTATGTGCAAGAGAACAAGGGTGAAAAAGGAAATCTATTCCATAGACATGAAATTATTACTAGCAATTGCACCATATGTTGCAAAGGAAACACCCTAAGGCATAAACTCCAAAAGAATCATGCTATATAAGAAAATATTGAAGATAAAAAATAGTAAACAAAATGTCATTCAAAGCTAGAAGATAAAGAGAGATCACTTACATTATGGAAAATTGACAGATTCTATAACCTTTCCAACATACATTACCTCCACATTGAGGAATTTGTATTGGATCTCGTTGATGTCCAAAATGTCTTGTCGTAAGCCAGGAAACCTTTCCTTTAAGGCTAATAGAAGACTTTGTGCTTGATCAACAAGAATTTATCTCCTTTCCGCATCTCCTACAAATTATTTCATCTTTCCCCAAGAAGACTTTGCGCTAGGTTTTTTAGCTTTTCCATGTGCGTTTTAAATGAATTTTTTTCTTCCACACATGCATTGTAGTTTCAATGTGATTTTCAATATCTAAGGTGTGATGCTCAAATGACAAGTCTAGGGAGTCTAGAAGACAAACTAGGGAAAAACATTCTATTGTTATGTGGCATCCCTATATTTTATATTTAAATTCTACAACAAGTGACACATTTGACTCCAGTACAAGTGAAGTAACACATTATGTTAATGTGGTATACTTTATATTGACTCTGCCAATGAAAGAAAATATAATGAAAGATTGATACCAAATACACTAACAAGAATTTCCTTGCAAATGTGTTATGTTAATGCATTATACTCTATATTGACTCCTCTGTGAGTCAAATACATATAATGAGAGATTATGCCAAATCCACTTTAGAATAATTTCCTTGAAAATGCCTCAAGTCCTATATGTTCATTATTTCAATTTCAATTTTCCATATATTTATCATGTTATTAATTTTCTCAATATTCCAGATCCTTGTGTGAATCTCTACATATCCAGATTCCATAGTTGGAATGTATAGTCTCGACATGCCATTAAAATGTTAGAAGGGGGATATGTTGACTTTCAGAAAACTAAAGAGGATTCTAGACATGAGCTAAACTAAGTACTTAGACAATTATGTAGATTATAAATTGGGATCCCAAGAAACACATTGAAGCACAAATTTTGATAATCAAATAATGCCAATGAAAATATCATTGTGATCATACAATTTATGCCCATCAATTTCCTTTGGTATATAAAAGCAAAGGGAACATAAGTTCTCAATGAATGAATTCAGTTAAAAAACTAGTGGTCCAATCTGTCATATGGGACTCTTTGCATACAAAAACATTTGATGCAAATGATTGTTTAACAGATATCAATATCTCAATGTAAATTTCTTCACACATACCAGTTCAGGTAAGATTCCAATAGATTACCAACATGGAGGAAAAACCTTAACGATAAGTGAGCTTTAGTTTCTTGTTCAATTATTTGTTGTGTCCCATTTTCTTTATCCTATGGAGATCATGAATTATATTCATTTGTTTGTGTTTCGATGCCTTCGTTTTATGGTAATACATGCATAGTGCATGCATTAAATCTTTTAAGTAATGGCACTTTTAGAGTTTCAATTCATTATGCGACAATTTCTCATATGATGATATTATCTATAATGACACTATGCGTATTGTACTTATGATATTATTTTAAAGGTGCAAACAAACAATTTTATAACTCAATTTTTTTTATGAATGTTGAGATACTTTAATTTGAATTTTGTATTAGGAAATTATGTGAAATTATGCTATCTATGCAGGAAATTTGTTAGCATTAGCTGGAAATAGCTTCTAGAAATAGGTTTGGATGTAATTAGGGGAGACAACCAAGAAAATGGAAATTTGGACAAATAGAGAGGTAGGAATATTGTCGAGTTTTTGTATTTTAAAAATTTGTGTGAATGTTTCCCTGTAATTTCAATTCGGATCAATCCCTATGTAAACTTGTTGCACGATGTGAATTATGTCTATTTGAGTTGGGTTGGGTTGAATTATATGCATGTAGGAGGGACAAATGAAAGTACTTTTGTTGGAAGTAATTCTATGAAATCTCTATTATTGTGAATCTGGAATCTTATTTGTTGCAGGAAATACATGAAATTTAGTTTATTTCTGGCTACAGAGATGTTAGAGCATTGATCTGGTCGAAAGACACAAATCAAAACACCAAATGCAAAGTCAACAATTTGCAGTGAGGCACCAATTTTGTGGTGACACTGTGAAAGTGAAGAATTAGATTCACATTGTGTCATTTGGGCGTGCATTGAAGCATAAGGAATTTTTCTTCTCTGTGCAGACAAGCACAATCAATTAGCGATTTGTATTTTTTTGTACAGTTAAAGGTTGAGGAGAATAGTTTATACCACGCATTGTTAAGGATACAATCTGTTATGTTTTGTGGAGTCATTGGGTATCCATCAAGGCATAAGTTTCCTCAATATAAATAAAAACATTCTATTTTATTTTATATTTGAAGTTATCTTATCATTTTATTATTGATTAATTTCCAGTATTGGTTCAAATCATTCACAATATTTTGAAAGAAACTTGTGCTCTAAATTTCCGTTGGTATTTTTGTCTTGGTATAAAGTTCTTGAGTTGGATTTTAAAATTTTGCTATGATATTAAAAAGAAAATTGAGAATATTAAAAAAAAAATCACTATATTAGTGGATAATATCCTTAATAAATTCATTAAAATAGACTTCTATATAAATCCAAACATAACCCCAAGAAAATACATGAGCCAAATACTAACCCCTGAAACTGTTTTAATATATTCACAAAGAAAAATATCAAATTTACATACACTTTAATAATAAACTTCATTATTCCCTAGCTAATTCTCTAGGATTTGAGCATTAGATCACACAATACATTCTAGAAAATCAGTTCCAACTTTAAGTCTGTCTCATGTATTGCCTCTTAAAGTGGCCAAGATCTTGCATGCTTTGGAAAATGAGTTATAGCCTTTATGTATAGTGTTATGTATTCCTAAACAATTTTAATTTCTATGTTTTTTCAATTCAGATATTCTTTTTTGACAAAACTAAATCTCCACTATTGCTTGGTACAATGAACTCTAGCCTTTATGCATTTACAAACATAGTAACAAGTTCACTTACCTGCTTCACCTTCACTCTATGTCTCGTTTAGTAGTGTGAGAAATTTATTTATTTTTTATTTGACTTCAATCACATTTAATCCTCCTTGCCTAATTGTTGCTTGATTTTCTAAACTCCCAGTTACCAAATATTTGTTGAATTTCCAATCTCCCTCCCCTCAAATATTCTCTTGACCATATTCAGATAAGGGAAGAAGAACCTCTAGGACTTGTTCTCTTCTTTGGTTTGTGAATGCTTTGTTGGTTCTATAACTCCTAGTGAATTACCAGGTTTTACTAACTGCATGGTGAAATATTTTGCTTTCAAGGCTCAGACTATTGGTTTATAAAAAAAAATTGTTTCTAGAACCTCAATTGATGGTTTAAACATACTTGTAAGAGACCGACGTCTAGGACTCTGACTCATTTCTTGTAAAGAATTTTTTTTTGTATACATCCTTATTCGGCTCATGACCAGTCATGTCCCAGAACTCAAGACTTCTGATTTCTTGAATGATATAACCCTCTCTCTCTGTAGAGCCGCACTTTCTTTTCACCTTTAGAGTACGGAATAGTGAGCTTCCGTTGATTTTGATCAACTTGAACATGTAGGTGACCTTTACTGATAAATAGAAGGCTTGTAGCTTTCTATTTAAATATTTAACTACTATCAACAATTTCCAAAATTTACTTAGCCAAGTTAAAGAGTAAAATCTACTAAGTTACTAGAAAACAAGAAATTTCGTAACCCTGTGGAAAAATGATATTATTTCCCTCCCATATATCATGTGGATTAATGTTTATGGAACAAAGTCATAATCACACCCATCGTAGCCTACAATGCAATGACCAAATTCCCATCCAAATTCAAAGCCATAATCAAATGAAATATTAGATGATTTTACTATGCAAAGATGTGATTAACAAAAATTGCAGAGAAATTCCTTCACCTTCCTTCATCCCCCACATTTTTCATCAAAATCATCTTTGCATGACTCCCTCTTTCCACTACATTATCGAAATTCACCACAAGTGCCCTTCTGGTCATTGTGCAGTCACAGTAGTAGCAAAAGAAAAGGTAATTGCGGCTCCGTTAGTTGACACGAAATGGGAGACTACATAGCTTGGTCGAGAATGTGTACATTGAAATGGTTTCTATTTATTTTTTGTTTTAATTTAACTGATGGTATCAAGAAATAGTTTAACAAGAAGTAGTTGTTTGATTATTTGTTGAAAGTGCCGATTAAGTTTTTCAACTATTAGTTTTTTTCTTAATTATTAAATATATTAATCTGATGGTCTAAAACTCTTCACCATCTAACATTCCATTCAATGGTGTAGATTGGTACACAATGGTAGCTATGGGAGTTGTTCTTAGAGGGAAACGCCTTACAGTGTAATTTTTTATCATTGTCTCACCGAGGAGAGTAGCACTTTCCTCGTGGTCAAAGTTCACTGGTTCTCAATTATTTTGTAGAGATTTTTTAATTTCTTTGACTTTAAATGTAAACTAAGAATCCAATTTTAAATGAAGTCTTTGTTTAATGTGCATGAGAAAGAGGTGTTGTACAAGAGAACAAGAATCTCGGTATTCAATGTCCCTGAATACTATGTAAATTTATGATTTCACATTTGTGAATTAAATACTTATTATGCAATATTAAATGAAGTGTATTTTTAATCCATGTGAAGAAGAAGTGGTGTGTGAGAGAACAAGAGTGTTGATTAGTGGTTGCCATTGATGTCAATCCAAGTAGCAACAGGGGCTACCTCGATATTTTATGGGCATTTTGACCTAAACACTTACTCTATTTTGAGTCAAGGATCTTCTAGATGGACTCTACTCATCAAAATGTTTCAGTTGATATATGGCATGCCAAGTAATTCTTCACGATTTGAGAGATATTCATGTTTGAAGTTAGTAACCCTAGTTAGTGGGCTAAAATGATATGGGGTTGTGGCATGGCACTCATAATTGGTTTTGGTCATTGAATAGTCAATAATTAATAAATAAAAAATCTCCTAAAATCCCTCCAACTTTCACTTGTTGAGGACCCTCTCAACTCAAGACATTCATATAAATAATAACCCTCATATCCTCCTCTACTAGGGATTTTGTGGCTTTAAATAGGTCATCGTGATTTTTTTGCTATAATATTTTTTCTGTGAAGCTTCCAAAGCTAAAATTAAAACCCATTTGAACTGACATCCTGATGAACCTCGTAACAAAATTTATGATCTTGGTTCACTATATTTTCGGAGATATGAGTTGAGAAAGTTAGGGTTTTGGTAGGCTCCCAAATTCCATTTCAAACATGTGACGTTGGGAAGATCGTCATAAATTTATCTCTGGGAAATGAATTCAAATTTCATAAAAAATCACATAAATAGGACCAGTTGTAGTTTGTTGAGCAGCATGTTCAGGACCGAAGGTCGCAACAGTGACACATGGCACTTTGTACAAGTTCGCTCTATTAAACTAGTCTATAATCAGGTCATCATGAAAGATTGGGCATAATTTTTTCTTGAAGAATCCAATTTTGATAAGACCTATGGGGTTGGAAATAGGACTTGGAGGGCTATCATAGGACAACATTTAAAACCATAGATATCCGAAATTATATAGATACAACAAATTCAATATCAAGCTCCTAGAAGGAAAGAAAAAACATTCATTCAAGGATCACTATAGTAAGGACCACACATCCTACAACAAGGTATGTATGATTAGTGTTTACATTTGAATTTTGATTATCATCTTTGACATATGTCTTTTTAGGACAACATAAGTATATACAGTGTCTCAGTTACATCTCTATGTCTCGATATGTCACAATTAGTTTTTCGGATGTCCTATTCTTGATACTACACATTTTATGCTACATATTCTTCATGCTACACCATGTTTTCTAAATATACATGATGTTGTAAGTTCAAGTTACTTGTCTTGTCATAGTTGATAGAATGGTATCTGTTGTACTTAGAACTTGGTCCATCACAACTCTAGGGTTTGTCATCAATTTTAATTATATATATATTTAGGTCAATTTTTGATATAGTCTTGCATAGAGTCTAGGCCTATATCAAGAGTGGGAGTCTTTGTCTACTATTACAACAAGTCAACAACAAAAGTTACAAGAAAACTTCAGGTACACATTGTAATTTTAATTTTAATTTATTCATTATTATGCACTTACATGTGTTTTGGAGGCATAGGTAGGTTGAAGGGTATTTTGTTTTGTTTTGGGATTGGTTTTTCCAGGCGAATTTTACATGTAGGTAGAAGAAGATTCAAGTACAACTTCAAGCAATAATTCAAGAGCAGAAGTATCAAATCAAAAGAAGCATAACAGCAGGACATCCTTTGAAGACATGATAGCCATCCTTATATTGTGAAGAAGTGTCAAGGCCATGAGTCACCATTATAAAGTTGTAAAAGAGTCATTTGTAAAAGTGTCATCATTGGAAGAGTCATTATTGTAAAAGAGTCAATCTGCTTAGAGTCGAAAAGGCATTATTGGGAGGTATAAGAGTCTCTGTTGGGATGATGTCATGGTTGGGTTGTAGGTAATAGTGTGATTGGGTGCTCGATCAAAATCATTGTAAATCATATTGTGTGATGGATCGGTGTCCCTGGTTTGGTTGAGTCTCTGTTGGGATGATGTCATGGTTGGGTTGTAGGTAATAGTGTGATTGGGTGCTCGATCAAAATCATTGTAAATCATATTGTGTGATGGATCGTTGTCCCTGGTTTGGGAATCCACACTCTTGTCCCATTTCAGTCATTATAGGGTGGCGGGGAGGTGCTAGTTTGGTGCACGAACTCATCTATAGGTTGGAGCCTGTGAACACTTTAGTGTGGTAGGTTGGTCTAGGATGTTAGGGCATCCATTCAGTTGATTAATGAAGAAGCCAGGGCATTGGGGCATCCTTCCAGTGGGAGCTGGAGAAGAATTCTTTTCTAGAATTCGAGGAAATTGTTGCTTTCATTTCAGTTGGGGCTGAAGATTAAAGAATTTATTAGAAAAGTGTTCGGTGGTTTTGACCCAGAGGGGGTTTTCCACCTAAAATTGTTGTGTATACTATATTATTTTATTTATTTTTATTATTTCATAAACGTTAATAATAATTGAAGATTAACTAATGCTCTGAAAATATTTAAAAGTGCTAGTTGCTAAGGAATACTGATTCACCTCCCCTCTTAGTATTTCCAACAATTGGTATCAGATCTTGGTTCCTTTGGTAACAAATCAACACTGGAAGTAATTTTTCGGAGCATAGAGATGGGAAAGTCAAAGAAGTAGGTTGAAAGGATTTCAAAGGAAGGTATAGGAACAACAAACTGAAGAAAGTGAGTGTTGTGTACCAACCCCTGAGTTTGATGTAGATAATTACTGGATATGGGAATCCAGGATGAAAGTACATTTGTAAGCACATGGAGTATGGGAATCAATTGTTTCTAGAGACATATCTACCGATGAAGCTAAAAGGTAAAATTCAAAGGCCATGAATGTAATTTGAATGTTTTGCCAAATTTCGTGAAAGAAAAAGTTGGTTAATGTTCAACAACTAAAGTTATTTGGGAAAAGATTCATGATCTCTATTCAACAAAGAAATCAGGGCAAGATGTTATTGAAAATTCGGATCCTTATGATATGATGAAGAAATGGGTGAAATTAGTAAAACAAAGTTTCAAAATCAAGTGATCAAGGTGATAAAGGAACTCAAAAGTCAAAAGGAAAAGAAAAGACTTTTGGAAGCAAAATTGAAGACAACAAAAGAACTCATCAAAGAAAATGAAGAGTCTAAGAAGATGATTAGTAGTCTTAGAAGTCAATTGGAAGAAATAAAGAATACAGTGTCATGAGACCTCAAGAGAGAAGTCCAACAAAAGCAACAAGAACTCAACACAACATTTGCAGAGATTAGGAGGATCACACAACAAATGTAGAAAGTAGAAATCGAAAGGAAGGAATTTCATCAAAGATACATATCCATTGTTGACCAAAAGCAAAAGGAATTAGAAACATCTTCAGTAGAAATAAGCAGGCTTGGGATTGAAAATAGGAAGTAGAAAGAACAGATACAGGTTCTCAACAGAGAAGTAGAGAAGACCACTCTTCTCAAGCTATAGGTTGAGGAGGCAGAAAAAAGAAGGAAGATCTTGAAAATATGGTTTCAAGAAGATATTTCTCGAAATAAATAAGAACTTGATGCAACCTGTGATGAGATCAACGAACTCAAGGAATTGCAAAAAGAACATTACAAGATAAGACATATGAAGAAGCAAAAATGAAGGAAATTAAAGATGGTAAAGCTCTAGTTGATGAAGCTACAAGCTCCACATCTTTGCAGGATGATTCTGAGAAAAAAGTTGATCAAAGTGAAAATCCAAAGAAGAATGTTGCAACTCCAAAGAACAATACCAAAGCAATCAAGAAGAAAGGACCACACAAAACTACAACACCTCCTCCAAAGAACAATGAAAAATCTTCTAGGTATGTTTGTTTATTTAATGGTTATTTTTTTTCATGCACTAACTATGGACATATGGCCAAGGATTGTAAAGTTATTGATAGGTACAACTATCAACTACCATCGCATCTGAATGAACCATTCAGGTATGCACATTTATTTAATGGTTATTGACTTTTATGTGCTAACTATGGGCATATGGCTATGGATGGTGAAGTTTTTGATAGGTACAATCATTATCTAAAAAACCCTAGAAACAAGTTTGTAGGATAATGTGATAGGTTCCACAATGATTTTTTTAGAAGAGACTACATGCTAGATGGTCCAAACATTGAATGTTTGAAATTCCATAGCTATGGCAATAGCACTTGTGGTTGAAGATATTAGATGGAATTGCCTATGGACAATATTGAATGCTTTAAGTGTCATAACTATGTGCACATGGCTTGAGATTGCAGGAATAAGAAGGTCTAGAAAAGGAAACAGGTACAAGAAGAGAAAGAAGATAACAATGTTTCAACAGTTATGCTTTCAAGATTTGTAAAATAAAAATGTCATGAGGAATTAGCAGTTGCCTCAGATAATGGCTAAAGTCAAGATGGCCCATTAGGTGGCTCACTATTTTGAGCAATTTGTCTTCTTGACTCCTTAAAGTTTGTAAACGAGGAGTCTATAAAGCAGTATATGGCACACATCTATGACTGATAGGAAGGTAGTTTGAACAAGATGGAAGTTTCGTTATAGGTTCAGGGGGAGAAAAATAGTTGAAGAATTATAGGTTACCAGGAATAAGGTAAGATTAGTATGCGAAGGTTATGCATGGGTTGAAGGAATCGATTTTGAAGAAACATTTTATCTCATTTCCAGAATGGAAGCTATCAGGATGTTTCTCGCTTATTCTTGCTCGAGAAAAATCAAGGTCTACCAAATGGATGTTAAGTTATCTTTTCTAAATGGTGAATTGGAGGAAGAATTTTACATTGAACAACCTAAAGGATTTTTGCTCTCTGACAAAGAAAACTACGTTAGTAGATTAAAGAAGGCTCTATATGGTCTCAAGCAAGCTCCTAGGGCTTGATATGCTCATCTTTACAGATATCTACATCAAGAGGGAATCAAGAAAGGAAGTGTTGACAACAATGTTTATGTGAAAGTGGATCGAGATAACCTAACAATTATCGAAGTATATGTCGATGATATAATCTTTGGAAGCAGTGATGATAGATTAAGTAAAGACTTTGCTACAAAAATGTAAAGTGATTTTCAAATGTCTATGATTGGCGAACTGAGATACTTTTTATGGATTTAGATTTCTTAGCAGGATAATGGAATATTCATATATCAAACCAAGTACATCAAAGAAATGCTCAAGAGATTCTAGATGGAAGATTGCAAGCTAGTCCTTACCCCCATGGTAACATGTTGCAAGTTAAGCTCAGAAAATTTGTCAAAGGATGTGGACCAAAGGTTGTATAGATCCATGATTGGTAGTCTCTTATATGTTACAGCCTCTCAGCTTGATGTGATGTAGGTAGTTGGAAAAGTCACAAGATTCCAAGAAGCACCAAAAGAATCTCATATTATTTCTGTCAAAATAATTCTTCGGTATCTTAAGGGCACAATGGAATATGGTCTATGGTATCCTAAATGAAATAATCTAGTCATCTAAGCTTATAAAGATGCATATTGGGTAGGAAGTGTTGATAATTGTAAGAGTACCAGTGGAGCAACATTCTATCTTGGTGGTTGTCTTGTTTCATGGTTAAGTAAAAAATATCCTTCAATCTCGTTGTCCACAACAGAAGTAGAATATATCATGACAACAGCTTGTTGTACACAAGTTCTCTTGATGAAGAAAAATATGCAAGATATTCAAGTCAAGTTTGATGAGCTTATTCCCATGCTTTTTGATAACACCAGTGCCATCAATATCTCCAAGAATATTGTGATGCATTCCAAAAGGATTCACATTCCTATTAAATATCATTTCGTTAGAGAGCTGGTCGTCGAAAAGAATATCAAGCTTGAATATGTTGGCACAAAGGAACAAATTTCTAGCATCTTTACCATACCATTACCTCATGAATAATTTGAGTATCCTTTTCAAAATCTTGGGATTCTCCCAGGTTCTCATTAGAATATTTCTCTTATTTAACTAAGCAGAAAGGGGGAGTGGAGGTCTGTACAGGTCTGCAGGATGATAGTTTGTCAGGGGGAGTTACCGTTTGATATTAGTGACAAAGGGGGAGAGAAGTCAGTAAGAAGAGGTTTCATGATCATAGGGGGAGTACTTGTGTTTCCATCAATGCCAAAGGAGGAGATTGTTGATCAGTGGTTGTCATTCATGTCAACCCAAGCAGCACGAGGGGATACCCAGATATTTCATGGGAATTTTGACTTGAAAAATTATTCTATTCTGAGCCAAGCATCTTCTATATGGATTCTACTAGTCGAGATGTTTCTATTGATATATGGCACGCCAAGTAATTCTTCACAGTTTGAGAGATAATCATGTTTGAAGTTAGTAACACCAGTTAGCGGGCTAACCCTATGGGGTTGTGACATGGCACTCATAATTGGTTGTGGTAATTGAATAGTTGATAATTAATAATAATAATAAATTCTCCTAAAATCCCTCCAACTTTGAATTGTTGAGGACCCTCTCAACTCAAGACATTCATATAAATAATGACCCTCATATCATCCTCTAGTAGGGATTTTGCGGCTTTAAACATGTCATTGTTGAATTTTCATTATAACATTTTTTTGGTGAAGCTTTTGAAGCCTACATCTTAATGAACCTCATGACCAGATTTCAGATCTTGCTTCGCTATATTTTCAGAGATATGATTTGAGGAAGTTAGGGTCTTTATAGGCTCCTGAATTCCATTTCAAACATGTGACATTGGGAAAATCATCATAACTTTCTATTTGAGCATTTGATTCAAATTTAATAAATAGTCACAAAAAGAGTATGGATAGTATTTTGTTGAATATCATTTTCATGGCTAAAGGTTGCAACAGTGACACGTGGCACTTTGTAAAAGTTTGATCTACTGAACTAGTCTATAATCAAGTCATCGTGGGAGATTGGACATAACTATTTCATGAAGAGTCCAATATTGATGAGACCTATGGAGTTGGAATGAGGACTCAGAGGGCTATCATAGGACGAAATTTATGACCCTAGGGATTTGAAATTACATAGATACAATAGATTCAATATTGCGCTTCTAGAAGGAAAGAAAAAGCATGCATTCAAGGATCACTACAGTAAGGACCACACATCAATAGTCAAGGGTAAGTCTCCTACAACAAGGTATGTATGATTAGTGTTTACATTTTAATTTTGAGTATCATCTCTGACATATGTTTTTGTAGGACAACGTAAGTATATACGATGTCTCGGTTATATCTATATGTCTCTATATGTCACAATTAGTTTTTCGGATGTCCTATTCTTGATACTACACATTTTATGCTACATATTCTTGATGCTACACCAAGTTTTCTAAATCTATATGATGTTGTAAGTTCATATTACTTGTCTTGTCATAGTTGATAGAATGGTCACTATTGTTGTACTTAGAACTTGGTCCATCACAAGTCTAGGGTCTGTCATCATTTTTTATTGTATATATTTTAGGTCAATTTTGGATATATTCTTGCAAAGAATCCAGGCCTATATCAAGAGTGGGAGTCTTTGTCTACTGCTACAACAAGTCAGCAAAAAAAGTGACAAGTACACTTCAGTTACGCATTGTAATTTTAATTTGTATTTATTCATTATTATGCACTTACATGTGTTTTGCAGGGAGAGGTAAGTTGAAGGGTATTTTTTTTTGTTTTGGGATTTGTTTCACTGGGAATGCAAGTAGAAGAGGATTCAAGTACAACTTCAAGCAATAATTCAAGAGCAAAAGTATGAAATCAAAGGAAGCATTTCAGCAGGACATCCTTTGAAGACATGACAGCCATTCGTATATTGTGAAGAAGTGACAAGGCTAAGAGTCATCATTGTAAAGTTATAAAAGAGTCATTTGTAAAAGTGTCATCATTGGAAGAGTAATTATTGTAAAAGAGTCAATCTTCCTAGAGTCGAAAGGGAATTATTGGGTGTTATAGGAGTCCCTTTTGGGAGGATGTCATGGTTGGTTTGTAGGTCATAGTGTCACTGGGTGTTCGGTCAAAATCATTGCAAATCATATTGCATCATGGATCATTGTCCCGGGTATGAGAATATACACTCTTGTCTCATTTCAGTCTTTATAGGGTGGCATGGAGGTGATAGGGTAGTGCATGAAGTTTTTTACAGGTTGGATGCTGTGAACACTTCAAGGTGTTAGGTTGGGCTAGGATGTTGGGGCATCTATTCAGTTGACTACTCAAGAAACCAGTGCGTTGAGGCATCCTTCCAGGGGGAGATGGAGAAGAATTATTTTCTAGAATTCTAGGAATTTTTTCTTTCATTTCAGTTGGGGGTGAAGATTAAAGAATTTATTAGAAAAGTGTTCAGTGGTTTTTGAATCTGAGGGAGTTTTCCACCCAATATTCTCATTTCTATTGTGTTCTTTTATTTATTGTTATTACTACATAAACATTAATAATAATTGAATATTAACTAATGCTATGAAAATATTTAAAAGTCTAAATTGCTAAGGAATATTGATTCATCCCCCCTCTCAGTATTTCCAACAAAGTGTGTAGAGCAAGGAAAATAAACTTTCTTTTGCAGTGTTCCAGTCCTCCTTCTGTGCACCTTCATGCTGCATGACAGTACATATTAATTAATTTATGAGCAATGGGGGTGCAATTGGAACTATGCTTTATAGACATGAAATTATTTCAACTTTAAATACAAACTTAGTATCTAATATTAAATGAAGTCTCTTTTTAATGTGTGTGGGAAAGGATTGTTATGTGGGAGAATGGGTTTGTGGAGAAAGGAATATAAACTTTGTTTTGCAATGTTTGATCCTTTGTAAGGTTCCCAGATATTATGTGTATTTTTTATTTCACGTTTTTGAATTAAATACTTATTATGAAATATTAAAGGAAGTGTCCTTTTAATGCATGTGAGGAAGAAGTGTTCTGCAAGAGAATGGGTGTGCAGAGAAAGTAACAAAAAAAGTTACATAGAGTTGTGAATCTGTGTGAAAATAGGGATGTGCAGAAGAAGGGTATGTGTGGGAGAACAGGGGGTGTAGAGGGAACTTTATTCCACATACATGAAATTATTATTATTATTAGTCCTACCACTCACCTCATAGTCAAAGTCTATTGCCTCTCAATTATTTTGTTGAGATTTCATAATTTTTTTAACTTTAAATAGAAAAATTGTCTATAATATTAAGTGAAGTATCTTTTTCATGTGTGTGAAAAAGGAGTGTTCTGTAGGGAAATGGGTGTGGAGAGGCTTTGATTGTTTAAAAAACTAGAAACAAGGAACCTTGGTATTCAAGGTTCCCGAATACTATGTGCTTTTGTGATTTTATATTTGGAGTTAAATACTTATTATGCAATATTAAATGAAGTGTCACTTTAAAGCATGTGGATAAGAAGTGTTGTGTAGGAGAACATGTCAAGTGTATGGATTGAGGAACATAAACTTTCTTTGCAATGTTCTGGTCCTATTTCTGCCAACCTCCCTTCCACATGATAATACATATTAATTAAGTAATGAGTAATGGTGGTGTAAAGGGAACTCCATTTCACGGACATAAAATTATTTTAAATTTAAACATAAACATAATATCCAATATTAAATGAAGTATGGTTTTAATGTGTGCGATAAAGGAGTGTTGTGCAGTAGAATGTATGTGTGAGAAAGGAGTGTTGTGCAGTAAAACGTGTGTGTGGGGCAAGGAATACAAATTTTAATTCATAATGTTCTACAACTTTGGATACAGTTCCCCTTGAGGGCGATAAATGTTGGTTAATTTTATTTGATATCAAGATGATTGATAATTCATTGTGTTGTTTTCAAATCCATGTTCAATGGCTTTGATCATTTAGAATCTAGAAACAACGAACCTTGTTATTCAAGGTTTTCAAATACTATGTGCAATTATGATTTCACATTTGTGTATTAAATATTATTATGTAATATTAAATGAAGTGCCTTTGCAATGTGTCTGAATATGAAGTTTTGTGCGAGAGAGTAGGTGTGTGGAGAAAGGAACAAAAAATTTCTTCCGCAATGTTCCGATCCTTTGCATAAATTTCTTTTACACACCTCTGTCCGATAGGGCAATACTATTATTCAATTAATGAGTGGTTAACAATTCACATTACTATATTTGAAGCTTTGATTGTTTAATCTTTTTATCAAAGTAGAAAGATCCAATCTTGGTATTCACAATTTCAAAACATTGTTTGCATTTGTTATCTTGCACTTGTGAATTAAATACTTATTATTGAATATTAAATGAAGTGTCTTTCTAATGCATGTAAGGAAGAAGACTTATGCGAGAGAATGGGTGTGCAGAGAAAGGAAGGAAGACCTATTATATAGGCAAGAAAATATAGCTATGGAATACTTCATGATAACAAAGCAAAATGGATTCCTTGCAGAGTGTGGGGGTGTGGAAGTACAGAGGCACAAGAGTGTGAAGAAAGTGCAATGAAAAATTTCTCCACACTCCGCACAATGAAACATTTTCACCATATGAAAGTTGTAGCATAATTCATAGCCTTGTCTATTATAGAGTGTTTGGTCAAGGTATAATTTCTTCAGTCTATCTCAAGTTCATTTCTAGGTTGAGATATAATTGCATATCTTGTACTCGGTGAAGTGGATTCACTAGCATTGGTAACAAAGACATAGCTCGTTGCTCGTGATTCAATTCCAAGTATGAAATTTAATGTGAAAAATCGAGATTAATTAAACAACAGAGTGAGTTCCGGGGAGGAAAGGAAAGAAGACAATTAGGAAGCTAATTTACAATTACAAGGATTATTGATAGTTTCACATAACAACCATTATTTCATGACATTTCATGGCATTTAAGAGTAAATGTAATTTAATACTCAAATAATATAAATGATATGCAAGGAGATAACCTACTCATGCATGAATTTTGTGAATTAAATGATAAAAAAAATTGATATTTACCTGCAAAGTTGTTTCCTATTAATCCATATATATACTAGTTAAATTTAATCATGGTTTATTGGGAATGCTTTTGTGACATGTTGCGGATGTGTTGTGGCAGGATGGGGATTATATTTGAAAATGAGCATGAAAATTGGCATTATGAACCTATTATCATGAAACATACAAGTGATGAAGGCATAGATATACCCACACTAAAAAAAATTGGTTAATGAGGAGAAACATTAGGGCGATAAAAATTCTCAATGCTAGCTAGATCTTCTACACAAATATTTCTTGTTTATTTCATTTCATACATTTTTGTCACTCACGGTACATATGTGTATATGATTGTGTCTTTTGTAGTATGTTTTACATGCCAAATAGTAACAAGTGGTGATTATATAAGGATGCGAGAAATGTATAGTTAAATGACATTGAGAATGTTTCTAATTATGAAAATATTTTTAAGTGCAAAGAGGAAATGGTTTACAAAGTGATGAAAGAAGCTATTTGTAGCAGCAAAATTAACTTATTTTCTCACATCGATAGGAATGTTCACTGGTCGACTATGTATTAGTGGTATTTGGAAGAGCATAGTGTGCATATAATTTTGATTATTCGCTTCGGTGACAATGTTCATTTTCTCTTTACATAATGAGTTTAAGAGCTTGGAGTATTGTTCAAGCTTCTGTTTCCTTACATAAACTTTTATCTCCAATGCTAATGTCTCATAAGATCACATATTTGGCTTTCAATTGTGTCTGAATGGAATCTCTAACTTGGAAGTGGTCAGTAAGTCTATCTCACAATAATGTAGTATTATGTTCCTTATTAATGATAGCTAACATGTTGTAGATTCCATTCAAGCTCAATTTCAAATTGAAAGATGTGATCTCATGTGACTTTTACAAGACATCAATAACGTGAAAGATAATCAACACTTCAACAATTGTGGTTCATTCTCTTGTATGCTATTAGTATTATTAAATATTGAAGCATTTTCCACAAGTTAAGCTAATTTCTGGTTACAATTTATCAATTATGAAGCCCCTTCCTTGTTATGTTGACCATGGGCACAAGAGATGTAGAAGTGCTTCGTGGAAGGTGCAATAATGCAGGTTGATTCATGTAAAATAAACTTTTTCATGCACCAAACTTTAACAAGCCATGAACACTAATTAATTGATTAATACATATTGTTGTGTGGGAGGGAGTTGTGTGAAAGAAGTGTGTGAAGAGGAAATTTCCACACAGTTATATTTCACATAACACTTTTTTCGTATATTCATGAATTCTTTTTAAATGGGATTATTTTTTCAACTTTCACAAGTTTCTTCCACACAGTTGCATTTTGTGTGAAACTTTGCCATATATTTATTTAGGGGTAAGTAGTGGGTTTATAAGTTTCGTTCACACACTTCCATTTAGAGCAACAATTTTCCCAAGTATTCATGAATTCCTTTTAAATTGGATTTATTTTTCAACCAAAATTTATTGATGGAAAACTAGCATTGAGCAGGTTGATAGTAGAGTGTGTAATTATGAGAAAAGACAAAATGTTTTTGACAGGTAAGTGACCATATCAATTTCCAATTATTGGTGAACATTATATACATTTCTAACATTTTTTATTTCGAATGAATTTTAATGTTATCCAGTATTTCATATTATGATTAATGTCAATCCTTGTCTATGTTAAAAAATTGGGCTTTTGGGTACATCGTATATGATGTTCCTTGTTATCGACAACTAACATAGGTTGGATATGCCACTCAAACTGAATTTCAAACTCAGAATGAACTTTCTAGGAAATCATGAATGCAAAAGGCAATTGTCGCTACAACAATAAAAAATATTGTTTTTGTATGTTATGAGTATTCACATCCAATATATGCATAAACAAAACTTTTCATTGCATAAAATTTAATAAGCAAAAATGGCTCATTAACTAATTAATATGTATTTATGTGCAAGAGGGAGGTGCGTGGAAGAAATTTGTAGGTGGAATGTATTAGGAGGTATAGAATATTCTAGAAGAATTTTTCTGTTCCTTGCTCCACACACTTGACTTGAATGCATTGTGAAAATCAGTTGCGCACCTTAGTTTTCAAAACTGCGTGTCAAGTTATATATACATCAAATTTTATTTAGATTTTTCTGTATTCTATTATCAAATAGAATAAATCGACATTGATTAGTGTTGGGGACCAGCTCTGCCATCAATTCAGTTCTTGGTAGAGGTAGCTAAGCATGTCTCTGTAAAATATTGATTTGTGTTTATCTTTGCATGATTTTTTATTTGTAGTTTTTATTGACATTCTATAACCTAATTGTCATGATAAAAAAAAAAAAAAACATATTTATTTTGGGTGCTATGTATCGAGGCCACAATTTTTCACATGCCACTAATTTCTTGTGAGAACCCAATGAGAATTATTTCAAATAATATGTTTACTGGAGAGTTTTAATCATTTTGTTTGATGGTGAAAATGGATTCAATACCATCAAGAACCCCTCAAGCACCTAAAATCTTGAAGCTTGATAACTATAACCCAAATTTCCAAAAAATTTAGTTTAATTTTGTTGAAATCTTACCAGAGTTTCCATTAATTTTCAAGAAAAAATATGGCCTCGTTAGACTACTCTTTTATTCAGTATCAAAGATTTATGCTTCCTGTGGAACGTGTATCGATGATACTAAAGTAGGAGAAAAGTGCAGTGTAAATGGACAAGATGGTTTTAGAATTTCGAGATTTATTTCCACTACTTCCCATAAATGTTGGCTTTTGTATATTTAATTGCTATTTATTGATAATATCATGTGTTATAGTTTTCACACGTAACATAGTAACATATGGTGATTATGAAGGGAATTGAGAAATTTACAACTAAATGAGATTGAGAATGTCATCAATTAACAAAGTATTTTTAAATACAAAGAAGAAATAACTAGCAGAGGAAGGAAAGAGGCTTTTTGCATTGATACGATTAACTCACTTGCTAGTATAATTAATGAGAAATTTCACTGGTCATCTGCATATGAGTGGTATCTGAAACTCTCAAAGGAAGAGAAAAATAACGACAAGATTTGGACTAGTTGATTGGTGAATGATGCATGTGTTCTAGAAGTATATGATTTTATAGAAATTGTTTATTTATGTGCAAACAATTTTGATTTCAAGAACAAGAACACACTACAATTTATCTATAGGATCTAGAGAAAGAGTTCCCACATTCACAGGTGAAAACATATCAAAAAATCTTAAAGACACTGCTTCCACACCACTTATCCACTGAATGGAGTGTGAGCTATGTTATGAGATGTTAAATATTTGTTCCAATAGCACAAAGTTTATTTAATATTTGTATGGGGTGCATTGGCCATGATGCCCTCCTATTTCATGTTGGGGGAGGCGCCGAGGTGGCCAACTTCTCCTCTTTCCTCAAGATATCATCCCCATCAAGGTATTAGAGAGTACATCTGTGTTGCTATAAAATTGATTGTGGGTATCCTTTTGTTTGGATTCTTGCATATAGTTTTGTTCCCATAACAAAACCTGTCCAAATTAAATATTATTTTTTAGGTACTGTGATGGTTTTTTATTGATATTTTGGTTTCATTTGTTTTATTTGAGTTGAAAATAACCACAAGGATGGACATTAGGATGCCATAAAAAATATTGACCAATATTAAACATAGGCATGAGCTTATATACATTGTAACTATCCTTCATTTACTTGTGACTAACTTATTTTTTTATAGGCTAAGATACAATTTCTAGAGTTTTAATATGAATCTCTCCTTTTATGTATAAAGCATGAGACATATCTTATGTATTTCCTTCCAATCAATTTTTGTTATCTCTGATATATGAGGTTTCTGTATTATGACATTGTATTGTTTAATAATGATGTTAGAACATGAAAAGGGTGTAGTGGGTAGGTGATCGAGTTACTAATGGTAAAAGAATTTGTTTTCTCATAATAACATTTCCAATTTATTTTATTATGTTTGGTGGTTTGTTTTTATTGCTAAATAAATAATAAGAAGATCATTAATATTATGGGTACACGAAATGATGTTTTGATTAATAAATATAGGGGTATATTAAAGTTGCTATCAAAGCTTGGTTATAACACTCATGGCTATTTCGGATCAAGAACAATGTAAACTTTGAAAAGGGAACTATAAACTCAAAACGGGAACTCTGGCAAAAAAACCCAAAAAAAAACATCAAAAACAGTGCTAAAAACAATAAGTGTGTATAATGGAACGATGTTTTTATTTTTTAGGCGTCAATTTTGAACATGTTTTAAAATGGCAGTGACTACGAAATTTAGTATGAAATTTTCGTGCAAAATATAGCTTCAAAATGAAAGTGATGATACTGGAACAATGATTTTTTTTCTTAGGGTTAATTTTCAAAAATTTTAAAAATGCTAATAAAACCAAATTTTTATGTCTCAAACAAAGTTGTTTATGAGGAAAAAACACATTCATGTTTTCGGTAAAATATCATTTTTCTTTCCTAAGTATAAATTTAACATGTTTTCAACCATAACATGCTAGATAAAAAAGAAATTGAAAAATTTTCAACTATAAAATTAAAAAACCATGACATTATGAACAAATTACATCACTAAATGAATTCAAAAGTCATTATTTGTATACTGAATAAAACATACATTATATCTCTAATTTAATATTGCATTGTAGATATTTTAAACAATAAAATTTATCATAATTAAGACATATAATCCAACAACATAAAAAT
>APFE030977381.1:553-30760 GCA_000404065.3 Pinus taeda | reverse complement strand
GTGGTTTAATTATTAATTCTAATTCTAATTATTAAGTTTATTATTTTATTATTATGTAATTTGACCTAATCCAAATAATTAAATAACACAATAAGATCACACATTACAATGTGGCTTCCATACAATTATCTTTAAATAAAATATTTTGCAACATAATTTCCCTTTATACAACACTAAAGAGATTACAATATCTCATATTGGGAAGTTATCTTTTAATACAATATTTGTAATATAATGTACCCATGTACAACACCTTTTTGCTCTTAACACAATAACATATTTATATTTATGCAATGGGTTAGTTAATAAATGGACAAACCTAATATATTTAATAAAATTATATTTTTTTCAAACTAATTATAGTTGAAGTGTTCATTTTTTTTTTTAATTATAGCAATATGGTAAAAACAAAGGAAATCCATAAATTTAATTGTGAAGAATTTTATTATTCAAATAATTGTTACTAGCAGGAATTTCCTATTTTTTTTTTCTAAAAATGTAATCCTAAGAGTATTTGAATTTTTTTTTTATGGAAATCCATTTAACACCATCAGTGCAACCGAATTTCCTAATTTTTTTTTCTAAAAATGTAATCCTAAGAGTATTTGAATTTTTTTTTATGGAAATCCATTTAACACCATCAGTCCGGAATTTCCTATTTTTTTTTTTTGTCTAAAAATGTAATCCTTCCTAATAGTTATAACCCAAATTTCTCAAAATTTCTGATTAGCAAAAATGATAGTGAAATTTCCACTATTTTTTGGAATAAATTTATTGCCTAACTAATTATAACTTTTGGTCAAAATTTTTATTATTTAAATAAATTATAACTTTCTACTCCTTAAATTTCTCCATTAATTCATATAAAATGAAAATAAGTAGAGTTTTTCTTAATTTTTTATTTTTTATTTTTTTTGGAAATAAGTAAAATTTATCCACTAAATACCGAACCACTTTGGATGCCCTAATTGATACTAAATACCGAACCACTTTGGATGCCCTAATTGATACTGTGATAATGCAGCTGGTTACATCCTTATGTGGAGCGTTCATGTCGGCGCTTAATACATGCCCATTAAGGTGACCCTACAATGGTATAAATAAATGTATCTTGCATTGCTTTCTTGAGCGAGCGGACGGACTTAACGCAGTATACAGGTTAATTACAGGCCAGTCATCAGAAATCGAATAGGCCATCCTTTTCCGTTTTCTATCTCGAAATGGAAGGGCAAAGGGAAAGAGACTCAGAGCGAGAGAGCAGAAATGTAAGTGAGGATGATGCAAGATCCCATGCCCCCTCCTCCTCACCTCCCGGGCAAAGGGAAAGAGACTCAGAGCGAGAGAGCAGAAATGTAAGTGAGGATGATGCAAGATCCTATGCGTTGGAGGAAGTTCTTCTTCGGGAAGAAGAGATTATATCAGGTAACGTATTGCCCCGTGTTCGTCGAAATCAGGTGACTCTCAATGGTACTGTAACCCTTCCAAACGAACATGTTTCTGCTAATCGCATGGAAGAAGAATTTCGTCGCAAGGAAGAAGCGTTGGAGGAAGTTCGTCTTGAGGCAGAAGAGATTATATTAGGTAACGCATTGCCCAGTGTTCGTCTAAATCGGGTGCGTATAGAAGATGCTATTCGGATAGCCACTCGAAATACTAACATAGACTGTATACTGTATACTGTATACTCTCTTGCTAAAGAGCAGCTACAAAGTGAACGTCAGATGCTAGCTTTCATGCAGAGAAGCACAAGGCTATACTCTCTTGCTCAACAACAGCTACAAAGTGAGCGTGAGATGCTGGCTTTCACGCAGAGAAGCACAATTCTCGAACCAGCAGCCAATCATTTTGTTGCAGAGGATCCATTGCCGCCTGTTCCTGAGAATCAGGTGGCCACAGAAGAGGCTACTGGCACCAATGATGATCAGACACACGAAATCCAAGCAACTCGTGTTCCGCATCTGGCTATGGAAGAACCAGTGGATCATCAACAGATACGAGATATAAGACGTGGTTATCAGGAGCTAATCAGGGAGCTATATTACTTTGTTGAAGTTCAGCGACAATCTCATATCGTGGTGCGATCTATTCTTCAATAAGTGAGAACCCATTCCAGCATTGTCTAACATAAGTATTTCAGAACATCAGGTAAATAATAATAGTATTAGTTCATGCTGCCCAATATGCCATGACGATTTTCAATTGGGTGAGGAGGCGTCTCAACTCCACTGCGGCCACCTGTACCATCTCCGTTGCATTTCAAAATGGCTGGAATTTGGCGATACATGTCCAGTTTGCAGATCTGAAATGCCAATAACGATATGAAATGCCGATACGCAAAAGGTTAGTTGATCGTCATTACTAGTAAAGTTATTAAATTTTCTAGATCGTTTTCAAATGTGTTAAATAAATACCTATTTATTACGTTGAAGGAATAGAAATAGAGTGGGTCATTGGCATGGACCATATACACATTTAATGCTAACGTTCTTGTATTTGTTTTAAGTAAAGAAATGTATATCTTAGGTCAAACGATAAATATTACTGGATACTTTTAATAAATTCTAAATATATATATATTTTAGTATTCTTTTAGTGAGTTATTGGTATGTTATTATTTTTTAGTGCGGTTAATTAGCAATTTCATTAGATGTTGCAAAAGAAACATTACGTGGATAGTATAGAAAACATGTCAATTTAGCAGATTTGAACTGGGGATCACAATGATGTCACCTAACCACTTAAGCTAGATCCAATTGACAAAATTTAGAGTTTAAACTTATAGTTTGAGTAACTAATCATGAATATCATTATAAGTTGCAACTTGTGATTTTCCTATTTGACGTGCAACAATTTTATTAACCAAAGCAACATTTGACAACAATTCATTATTTTTACAATTAAGAATAAACTAAAACAAAACCTTGTTATTAGTGTTCCTTTTTGCTTCAATTTTTCCATCTAGAGCCCATTTTTGGTGCTATTTGTGTTCCTTTATCAAATATGGTGCAAACATGGGTGAAACAAGAGAAACAAACTTGGATGAAAAATATGGATGCAATGGAAATATATGCAAAGGAAGATACAAAATAAGACACAAAATCCATTGCATAAACCCAACAAAGAAGTGGATGCAAAAAGAGATGCAATATTTGATGCAAATACTGGATGCAAAAGAGAATTCAAACGTGGATGCAAAATTAGAAGCAATCGCGAGTACAATAGTAAGTGTAAAACATGGCATAAATTGTGACACAACAATAGTGGATGTAATAATAGATGCAATAAAATTCGATGCAAAAGCAGATGCAAAATGAGACACAAACCCCGATACAAATCCTCGCAAAAAATTGGATACAAAAGGGATGCAAAAATATATGTAAAAGTGGATGAAAACCTACATGTACGTGAGGATGCTATCGTGGATGCAAAATTAGAAGAAAAATGGGTGCAAAGCGAGGGGCCAAACTAGGTGCAAATGATTGCATTAGAAAATTGGATGCAATAGTGGACACAACAATAGATGCAAAATAGGATGCAAAACAATAAGTAAAAATGGATGCAACAAAAGTAGATTCAAAACTATAAACAAAACTAGACATAAACCTAGATGCAGTAAGCCTTAGCTGTAGTCAATGCTAGTCAGTAGCCAACGTTTAGCCTTGATTTTTGTGCCTAGAAATTCATCCTACTCAAACAAAGATAGCCCTCAAAAAAACACATTCAAAGGAGATCAATACATATTCGTTAACGCTTGGTCGAATTGTCTAGAAATTTGATCTCCTCAAATTTTGGCCTCTTGAAATTTCGGCCTCCTGAAATTTGGCTCTCATAAAATTTTGACCTCTTGAAATTTTTCTCTCCTAAAATTTCAAATGTGTGGAGAGAGAGAAGCCTAGACATCTGTACCCAATCAATGAGGAGAGAGAGAGCAGTGTGAAGATGAGCATGTCCAAATGAGGCTAAGTCACTTTCTATTTATATGCAACATTGAGGATGAATAGATGTGATTTTTGGACTTCTGAGCCTACATAAGTTTGCTTATTGACCTTGAAAATTTGACCTTAATCTAAATAAATTCATAACTTCATTTGGACATGTGAGAATAAGATGATATTTAGACCAATCCTACACCTCTTTGAGGAGGAATCCAAGAAAAATATCAGTTTTCATAAATAAGATGACCCATGTAGAGTGTCCCTAGTTTCCAATTTTAACACTACCTCTCAACTAGGGAGAACTCCATCTACTAATCCATCTACCATTATGTACTATGTCTACCATTAATGCACTTCCTTGCACTACTCTTTTCATGAATCCCAACTTCATCAGATAGCTATTGATCCTCTCATACCAAGCCCGAGGTGCTTACTTCAATCCATTCTTCAATCTGCATACGTGAGATTCCTGATCATGAACTTCAAATCCCTCGGGTTGTTCCACATAGACTTCCTCTTTTATTGAACCATGCAAGAAGGCGGTGTTGACATCCATCTGACGTAGGTTCCATCTTTGTGAGGCAACAAGGGCTATGCTCGAGTAGATGGTGGTGTATTGAGCAACATGTGGAAATATAATATTGTAATCTAAACCTTCCTTTTGAGAGAACCCTTGAAGAACAAAGCGAGCCTTGAACTTTTCTACACTTCTGTAAGATCCATGCTTGATTTTGTAGAGCCACATAGAAGTCACAACCTATTTGTCCTGGGGTCTAGGGACCACATCCCATACATCATTATTCATAATTGACTCATATTCTTCATTCATAGCATCCTTCCATACTTGATGCTTCATGGCTTCTTCGAATGAGGAAGGCTCATTTTGAAAGATTGTACTCATGGTGGTGAAATATCCTTGATACCTTTTTGGCTTCTTGCTTTCACGAAAAGTCCCCCTTGGTGCAATGTGCCTCTCAGCATCTCTAAGAGTCTCCCTAATCCATGAGGGTCTCCTCTTGGAGGAAAAAGGCTCATGAGCGAATGGATCAATAGGATCCTAGGTTCATGAACACCAAGAATTGTTTTGTCCTCTTTTTCATCATGATTTCTTGTGTGAGCTTCTTTGTCCTTCCTTAGGATGGGAAGGTTATTGATCTTCTCGAGGGCCATACCTTTGTCGAATATGACATCATGACTTATCTCAATCTCCTTTTAACTAGCCATATAAATTCTATATCCCTTAGAATTTTCACTATAGCCCACAAAGTTTCCTTTCCTCCTAGATTCACCCAATTTGCTTCTTTTCTCTTTTGGCACATGAAAATATATGGGGCTTCCAAAAATTCTAAAATGAGAGACATTGGGTTTCTTACCAGGGAACATTTCCTTGGGAGTCTTGGAGCCCAATGCTTGATGAGGCCATTAATTGTGAACATACAGGACAATATTTGCAACGTCGCCCCATAGAAGATTGAGAAGGCATTGATCATGAAGCATGGCGTGAGATGCTTCTACAATGGAGTGATTCTTCCTTTCATCCACACCATTCTTCTCAGGAGTGTATGGCGTTGTAGTCTCCCTCTTAATGCCAACTTCTCTACAATAATCTTGGAATTCATTGGATTTGTACTTGGTTCCATTATTAGTCCTAAATATCTTGATTTACTTCTTAGATTGGTTTTCGATCAAGGATTTTGAAGTGTCGGAACTAGGTGAACACTTCATCCTTCATCTTCAAGAAGTATATCTAGGTCTTACGAGAATAATCATCCGTAAAGGTGAGATAATATACGTATCATCCCAAAGTGTTTACAGGCATCATACCAAATATGTCGGAGTGGATCAATTGTAGTATATTTGTGGTCTTGCTATTACATGAGGGGAACGGTCCCCTTGTAGGTTTTCCTTCGGCATATCCCAGACATACACATTCATGCTCTACATAGAACCCCAACATACCTGTCACCATCTATCTCACATCAGGTAGGGCCTTATAATGAATGTGGGAAAAACTATGATGCCATAGTTCAGATTGTAGAGATTTGTTGCAAGACATGGCTCCCAATGGAATTCCTCCAACCTGATACAAAGTGTCAACCCTAAACCCAAGAGTAAAAGCATCTTTGAAATTAATTTTCCAAACACGTACATTTCCATCGATGAATGCCACCTTGAATCCTTTGTCCTCCATGGCTAAAATGGACACTAGGTTCTTCATGAGATCATATACATATAGTACTTCTTGCAAATGAATAGTGTTACCTTGATTCAATTGAAGGGTAACATTACCTACATCCTTCACAAGATAGGTGTCATCGTCTCCAAGGATGATCTCTAATTTTGTCTCCTTTTCTATCAAATTAGAGACGAATTCTTTGTATCTGGTGAAGTGCCTTGAGGCACCACTATCAATCAACCAATTTCCTAAAGTGCCTGGAGGAGAGGTAATGGAGAGGGCTAATATAAGATAGTACTCTATTTGCTTACTGTTAACAATATTTAATTCTTCGTACCTGGAGTTCCTTGATTTCTTGGAGGGTCGACCTTTCCTTGATGTCTCACATTCTTTTTTCCTTTCCATTGGACCTGCCATTCCTTTGATCGTTGTCGTTGAAGTTGCCCCTTGAATGATTGTGAAGTTCCCCGTGACTCTTACCTTCCAATAGATGAATTTGTCCATCAAAAATTGGTGGCTTGATTATGCTTTTCTCGAGTTGTATGATGATAGTTTTTTCTTCAGCGATCAAGCTTCTTTTGGAGGACCTACTATGGATACAATTGTGGAAATAATACTTTGGGGGGTGATCAGTATTAGCTGGTCAATTATTTTCTTCCAGAACATATACGCTACTTTAGTTAGATGAACCCGCGTATATACGCAACTACAGATAAGGAAACCCGCGTATAATATGCAGATTTATAATTTACTTTATTCTACAGATGTTGATCATTAAGTTATGCAACAGAATCATATAAACAGTTACCAGGAACAGTAAAATAGATCAGAAGACAACCACACTCAAGAACACAAGATATAAGGTGGAAACCCAATGTGGGTGAAAACCACCTGCTGCAATTCGTCTCTATCTTCTTTTAATTAGAAACTTATTTTTACAATGATTCTGTACTGGTGCAATCCTTTACTAGTACGCAGGCTGCTACTGCAGAGAGCTACATCCCTCTCTCGTTTTCCAGCTTCTCCTGGAAGGGAGCTACAACCCCCTTAGTTCTTGTACTAGTTGAGATACTAGTACGCAGGTTGCTACCTGTAGAAGGCTACAACCTTCTCTTTCTTCTAGGGACCACGTTTCATAAAATTTCAGACTGGATCCACAAATAACATCAATAAAACATCAAGAATTTCTGCATCAACCAATCACCTTTTCACCAACCAAGACTGAATCAAAATAAACACTTCTTTGACAACTATGCCCAGATCATAGTAACTGTAATCACACCCCAAATTCTGAACCCAGATCACTGCAATAATCAACAGAAGCAGCTAGAACATAAATTAAGAGACATACGCTACTTCAATATTCAGAAACCTGTGTGCATACGCTTCTGTGTTAAGATCAACTTGGGTATACGCTCTTTTGACTTACAGAAACTGCGTGTATACACTTCTGTGCTAAGATAAACCTGCGTATACTCTCTTTTGACTTACAGAAACTACGTGTATACGCTTCTGTGCTAAGATCAACCTACATATATTCCCTTTTGACTTACAGAAACTGCGTGTATACGCGTCTTCACTTCACTGAACCTGCATACAGATCTATAAAGACAATTTACCCCTTCAAATGTTCAGATATTAGTTTACCCAGATTACCAGATTTATAGATCAAGCAAGTGCTACATAGAATAGATCAAAATCATACAAAGATACTATCCTTCAAGCCTTAAGATTTTGACCCATCAAAAGAACTTATCCTTCTCGTTGCGCTCAGGTTCCTTCTTTCTTCAGATCCAGATCTGCACCATAACTCAATCATAGTATTCCAGATCTAGCACTCTATTAGATATTCAATAATTCAGCTGATACTTTGCCAAATGATCTCCTTCCTATTTTATAGCCTTAGGCCTTTCACAATACCACGGTCCAAAAACCATAACAATTTAATACCATGAACCCAATACTTGGGATCAACACTTATGACGAGATACCATGGCCCAAAACCATAGGTTCAAATACCAAGGACTAAATACCATGGACCAAAAATAAGTTCTCCCACATGTACACGCTTTTCCTTCCATGAAAGTGCATGTATATGCATATGCACCTTGGGAATGTCCAACCCGTGTGTATACGCGGCTTCGTCAAAGTGAACCTGCGTATATGTCTTTTTCTTCTTTCTGAGTGCCTGAACTGTGATCTGTCACCAGAGCATCAAGGACAACACCTATGCCATAGCATCAAACCTACCAAACCTGTGCCATAATGCCAACATACGATGGTTCTGAATACATACCAATCAGGTGGGAGTCCTCCAAGGGTGGTGAGAGTAAGTTCATTGTCAGGAATGACTTCTCCAATCGAGAGTAGATAATTCTTGATCTCAGTAACCCTTAAGACATAGGATTCAATATCCTCGTCCTTTCCCTTCTTAATATCCTTCAACTTATTCTTGAGAAATAGAATTTGACTAGCATTAATAACCTTGAACATGCCGACCAACCTATCATAGATCTCGTTGGAGGTCTTCAATTCAAAGATGTACGCCATGAGATACTTGTCAATGGAATCACTCATAATCTTCTTTGCTTTAACTTCAATTCTATTGTACTTGGTCTTCATAGTAGTCAATGCATTTGAAGGAGGTTCAGAGATTTTACCCTACACATAGTCCATCATTTCTTTTTCTTCCAAGGTCAAATCAAGAGACATCTTCCATCCATGATAGTCAGATTTATCATGGATCTTGTCTTCAGTCAGGAAGAAGGATGAGGAACCCATTGAAACTTTTGTCCTTGTCCAACTGTCTTTGGTAAATTTTTTTTCACTCTTGCTTGCACTTTGTCTTCACCTCAAATTTGAAATCATGTTAATTTTAGGAAACAATGATATGTTCTGTGCTTTAGAGAAATTTTACTTCAATTTCTTTATCAAGCCAGTATCAATATTTATATTAGAAATCGCATCAACATGATAATAAAATGCAGATAGAATATCAAAATAAATAGTAGAAGACAAGTCGAGATAAGAGGACACAAGATGTGGCACTAGTCAAGGACAAACCCCAATGTGGGGAAACCATTGATCAAATCTTCTTTTAGTGTTTAATAGTTCAACAAAGAGAGATAGTACCATTTACAAATCTGATAAATTATAACAACAACAAAAGAGACCTAACCAGAAAAGTCAACATTGGTCAAACGGGAAGATTTGACCCTCACCAAATCAGTCAACTTTAGTCAACTTTGGCCTCCAAACAACAAGATAAAAAAACCCTCAAAATAGTCAAATTCAGCCCACTCAATGTCTGATCAAACAAACCACATGCGGTCAACCCTAGCTACAGTCAACACTGGTCAATAGTTAACGTCTAGCTTGGATTTTTGTGCCCAAAAATGCGGACTTCCCAAACAGAGATAGCCCTAAAAAATTGTCAAAGGAGGTCAATGCATGCTAGTGAATGCTTAGTCAAACTATCCTGAAATTCGATCTCCTGAAATTTCGACCTCTTGAAATTTCAACATCCTAAAATTTCACTCTCCTGAAATTTCGGACATGTAGAGAGAGAGAGGCCTAGAAATCCATACCCAATCAATGAGGAGACAGAGAGAGAAGTGTGAAGATGTCTCTGTCTAAATGAGGCTAATTCAACTTCTATTTATATGCAACATTGAGGAGGAATAGATGTGACTATTGGGATACTGAGCCTACATAAGTTTGTTGGTCGACATTGACAATTTGACCATAATCAAAACCAATTCAAACTTCATTTGTACATGTCAAAATCAAATAATATTTAAATCAATCCTACGCCTCTCGAGGAGAGGAATACAGGAAAAATATCAGTTGTCATAAGTAAGATGACCGATGTGGAGTTTGGCCCTAGGTTCCAATTTTAACAAGAGTCCTATGTATAAAAAAAATAAAAAAAAATAAGGCCCACTGAATATATACATGCCTAGTCACACTTGATGACATGTTTGTGATGGTTAAATCAAGAAGTCCTCTTTTCCCCTTGCATTTTCACTTCATCATTTAATCACCTAATTGAGGATCTAGGGAATGCTTATTTCCTAAGGGTTTCATGTCTACTCTTGGTTTACTTATGTCATACTATGTATGTGATGGAGTGAAATACTTAAGTTTGTGTACTTGTTTGAACAATGTATTAAATTATTCACCACACACACATGTATCCCATCTCATTGATCCACATGTGTGGGTTGAAGACTCATTACTTGAGATGGCATTAGAATTGAGAAATATAGGTTTTAGATTTGTGATATTGGATTCATACACAATGGATACATGGTAGTAATCCTCGATGTCAATTAACTAAAATTGTATTGTAATA
Organism: Pinus taeda; assembly: GCA_000404065.3. Lineage (NCBI taxonomy): Eukaryota > Viridiplantae > Streptophyta > Pinopsida > Pinales > Pinaceae > Pinus > Pinus taeda. The sequence continues at coordinate 20,295 of APFE030977381.1, read as the reverse complement.
ATGAAAAAAGGAGGTAAACATATTGGTAACCTTGATGTCCTGATCATTCCAAATAATAACCATTCCACCCAAGTATCTCTAAGAATCAATCACTACTAGGAAATTCTTGCCCCATCTATTAATTATATGAAGTAGAACCTCACATAATATTTTTGTTTCTTGTATCAACATTATTGATGGGTGCTTTGTGTATCATTTTTATTTTAGGAGCCTTTGTTTTCCTTTACTATTGAGGCCCCTGATGTTCCATGAAACTATTTTCATGGAGAATTTACACACAAAGGAAGTATAATGTGAATAAAAAAAAATGTTTCAAGATTTAAGTGCTTAAAAATTGATGGCCTTAAGGGAAATTGACCAATGAAAATCCCAAAAAGAGGTGACTTTTGACTTGATCACATACAAGTTAATATACTAAAAAAATTATCCATTACAATTTCATCAAGCAATGAATCATTACACTATAAAAGACAATCTATAAACCTTTCTTGAACTTTTTGCTAAAGCATGTTCAAAATAGAGCTAAGTGTTACTTCACACTGTTTTGAAAAAGCTAACAAACCCAATAGCTCTAGAAGTCTTTTTTTTTAACATTCTTGTTCATATTACAACTCTAAAAGTTTCATCTTACCCAATTTTTAGCTATACCGCAATAATCTATGAAATAATATGGACCCACTCTCTAGAGGTAATGAAATTGAGCATTTTTAATTCTTGTTGGCACCTTTCAAACTCTCTTTCCATGTTTTTAAATCCTAACCACCACTAGCAGACAAGGGAAATTTTTCCTTCCAAAGGAAGTTTTGTAGAATTCCCACCTTACCTTACCTTTCACTCCACCTAAACCTAGTCTGGTTGAAAACTCGTTACTTACATCACTGCAGACATTGTATTTAGTGCTAAACTCATAGTAATATCAAACTATTTTTTAAAACTTTATGGTTGAAGTTCAAAATCAATTGGATTTAGAGCTAAATTGAAATCATGATTTTATTTCTCTTTTACATTATAATTTAGGGAGTTCAAAATAATTTGAATGGAATTATTGTCCTCACTAGGTATAATGTAATTAATTTGATAATGAATAAAATGAAGTACTTATTTCTCAGTATTTGTTCGTTAATGAACATTAGGATCCAATATATTATAGAGAAAAGTACATGCATTAAAAACAACTCAATATTTCATATGACATTCATATTGTATGCAAATTACAATTGTAGTTTGAGCTAAAGCTTCTAGTAAATCTTAATTTACCAATCGGGTATGGGCATCATAAGAAACATTCACAATATAATATGAAGAACAAATGGATAGCTACTTCATACGCATTAAAAAATGCTTCTACTACTTAATGTTAATTACAAGTGTAATCTTATATGGATCTCCAATATATCTTAAGCCATATTTCCATTTTATTTTTTAGTACTATTAAATGTTATTATGTCCTACCTCAATTTGTGGTTAGTATTGTAACACAAATATACATTGTGTATGGAATTAGTACTAACATGTAATATTGATTGTTTTTCTAGAATGCTACAGGTAATGATCGTGAAGATGATGATACAGACTATGTTGAGCTTACATTAGATGTCATAGATGATTATTATTAGGATGGAAATTTCATTGGTGATGATGATGTGCATGAGATTATCAAGATGGTCAGGATGATGATCATGGAAATGATCATGAGGATGATAGTGACTATGATTTATGTGGTGCTAGCTAGCCATGTGTTATTTTTTATATTTAGTTGGAATGCATTAATATGATAATCATACATTTTAATTTTAGTTGATTTGAATAATGATGATGATACTATTGGTGCTATCTTGTTACCTTCTGAATATGTTGAAAATTGTTTAGAATTTTTTTATGAAGAATTATTGTGTATGATGAGATTCCTATTTTTTTATGGATGTTGTGAATTTACCTTAGAATAATAATACCTATGAAACATTTTGATTTGGTAATCATACATTGACTTTATAGTTGATTTGATTAAATATGTTGATGATATTGTCATTATTATCTTGTTATTTTATGTATATATTGAAAATAATCAACATTGTTTTAGTGGAGAGTTATTATGTATGATGATATTACTATCTTTGTATGGATGTTGTGAATTTATCTTAGAATAATGATATTCACGAAAGACTTTATGGAGAGTTATTATGTATGAGGATATTATTAGTATTATCTTGTTGCTTTATATATCTATTGAAAATTGTCAATGTATTGTTATGGAAAATCACTACGTATGATGATATTACTATTTTTAGATGTAAGGTTGTGAATTTACCTTGGAATAATGATATTTGTGATAGGTGTTGATTTAGTAGTCATATAATATATATATATATATATATATATATTTATATAATAATTATTATTGAAAATATTTCAATGATTTTGATGGAGAATTGTTATATATGATGATACTACTACTATTCTTTTTTATGAATGTTGTCACTATTGTAATTGAAATTTGTAAAATGAACCACGTAAAGGGGGTCATTATAAGGAATTACAAGTACAACTCTAAGGAAGAAGACAAAAGTGGATGTAACCATGTATGCAAAATTGAGAGTACAATTGGATGTTAAACTAACCATAAAAATAAGATGCAAACAACGACACAAAAAGGGTTTTAAAGTAGAATTAAAAAAGGGTGTAACACTAGACACAAAGAAGGGAACAAAATATGGAATACAAAAGGATACCAAATTGGGCACAAAATGGATGCAAAAATCGACACCAAAATGATGATGCAAAGAATGGTATGAAATTGGGATGCAATAAAAGACACAATAAGATGCAAAATGAGACTAAAAAAGTGTGAAACCAAGTATTCCATATTGGATGCCAAAAATGATGCATAATTAGATGCAAATTCAAACTCAAATCTAAGTGCAAAATGAGATGAAAATGTGGACACAAAAAGTGGCAGAAAAAAGGATCAAAATTTGGATGCCAAAAAGGATGCAAAAATAGACACGTAAAAGGATGCAAATTTGGACTTAAAAAATGGTGCAAAATCGAACACAAAAGTAGAAAAAAGGGGAAAAATTGGCATAAAAATGGCTCAAATTTGGATGCAAATTGAGATGCAACAGTGCATGTAAAATGTGTTGCAAAAATAAATGCAAAAGTAGACGGAAAAATGGCTGAAAATTGAACATAACATTAGACACAATGGGATACAAAGATGGATAAGGCACATGGTTCAACTTAGGATACAAATGTAGATGTAAATTTGGATGCTCAAAAGGGATGAAAAATTGGATGCAAGAAATGGTGTTAAAAATGATGCTAAATTGGATGCAACAAATTATGCAAAATTAGATGCAAAATATGGTGCAAAATAGGATGCAAAAATGGATGATTTTTTTTTGCTAAATCAGATTCAACATATGGTGCAAAATTGGATGCAAAAAATGGTGCAAGAAAACACAAAAAAAAATGGCGCAAAAAAGGATGTAAAAATGGGTGAAAAATTAGAATAAGAAAATGGCGCAAGACTAGATGCAAAATGTTCTGCAATCAACTCACAAAATAGAAGAAATATAGATCAGTGACTTAAAAATTAGCCTCTTCAAGGGGCCATCCTCCTTTACATTAAACAAATGAATAATTCTTCGATAGTACAAATGAAAAAAACCTCATTTCTATATATATGAGTCTAAGGGGTCACAATATAATCAAAGTCGACATAACAATAATAATATAAGGGAACAACAATAACAATAGATGGTATCTATGGGGTACAATAATAGCAATATGGGGATAATAGGGGCACAAAAATAACAATAAGGGCTACAATGACAATAGTAATGAGGGAATTACTAGTATTATAGGGACCTAACATGCCCCTCTCCTTCAAAAAAGTTTTGTCCTCAACGCTTGACTTTTTTTGGATACTTATGTATAAAATTCTCATCCTCCCATGTAGAATCTTCAGTGGGTAAGTTCTTCGACTTGATGAGGTACTCTGAAATTGCTCGATTCCACAACTGTTGAGTTATTGTTTCTATGACTTCTTCCGGTTCGAATATGATTTTTCCTTCCTCCTCAAGCTTTGGAAATATTGTTTGAACTGGGATATTATCACCTATAACCTTATTTAAGAATGAAACAAGGAAAATTGGGTGCGCTCGGAAAACTACAGGAAGCTCCAATTTGTATGCCATAGTACCAATATTTTGCAACACCTTGTTCGAAACATAATAATTTGGTGATAATTTATTATCCTTATTAGCTTGCTTGAGGGACATTTGTTTATATGCTTGTAGGCATAGAAATACCCAACCACCTACCTCAAAACTTCTTTCGTTGTGATGTTGATCTTCCTGTTGTTTCATTCTATTCTACGCCAAAGTGAGGTTATCCTTTAAGAGTTGGAGAACTTTTTGTTGATTCTCAATGTGATCTTCCACTGCTTGAGCCTTAGAATTTTCTATTGAATATGATGTGATGGATGGTTTATGATATCCATAAAGTGCCATAAATGGGGTCATTTTTGCTATAGTATGGAAGGAAGTGTTATACCACCATTTAGGCAGAGGAAACCATTTGACCCATTGTGTCATTTATCAAATACAAAGAAACAAGGATATCCTTCCAAACATTTGTTTGCTATCTCAATTTTCCCATTAGATTGAGGATGATAAGATGAGCTATGAGCTAACTAATTACCGAGACAAGAAAATAATTATGTCCAAAAATTTCTAGTGAAAATGGGATCTCTGATGCTTACAATAATATTTGGGTTTCCATGTAGATTTTGAATTGTTAACATAAATTCAGTAGCAATTGTGTTGGTTTTAAATGGATGATATAATGCAAAAAAGTGTGCACACTTGGCATGTTTGTCAACTACCCCCATGATGACACTCTTTTCTTCAGACTTGTGTAGACCTATGATAAAATCCATTGAAACCTCCTCCCAACGTTGACTTGGAATAGATAAAGGTTGTAATATGCATGGGGTCTTAATTGTTTCAACTTTATTTTGTTGGAAAACCAAACATGCTGCCACAAAATTTTGAATATAAGAATTAAGGCCATCCAAAAAAAATTCCTTCTTAACCCTGTGGTAAGTTTTTAAAAATCATGAGTTCCCTCCTAATGGAGAGGTGTCCAATTTAATAAGAATCTTTTGTTTGAGTTGGGAATTCTTACAGAGGTATCAGTGATCTTTGTACCATAACGAATCATTTTTCCAGCTAAATGTATCAGATGTATTATTATCTTGTTGTAACTTTTGAATGAATGCCCACACTTCTTCGTCATTCTTCCATTCATCCCTTGCTTCGTTTATCCAATCTAGTTGGATAATAGAAATGGCGCAAAGCAATGCTTCCACATCCTCGTCCTTTCTTGAGAGTGTGTATGCAACAACATTTTTCTTCCCTTTTGTGTAGATGATTTCAAATTCATAACCCAACATATTTGGGACCCATTTTTGCTTCTCTTTTGAAGATAATCTTTGTTATAAAAAGTATTTAAGACTATCATGACCTATTTTTACGTGGTAATGTCTTCCCATTACACTTCTTCATCATTATTCCATTCATCCCTTGCTTCGTTTATCCAATCTGGTTGGATAATAGAAATGGCGCAAAGTGATGCTTCCACATCCTCATCCTTTCTTGAGAGTGCGTTTGCAACAACATTTTGTTTCCCTTTTTTGTAGATGATTTCAAATTCATAACCCAACACATTTGTGACCCATTTTTCTTCTCTTCTAAAGCTAATCTTTGTTATAAAAAGTATTTAAGACTGTGATGACTTGTTTTTACCTTGAAGTATCTTCCCATTAGGTAGGGTCATCATTTATTAAGTTCATGTAGTATTGCCAACATTTCCTTCTCATAAATAGCTTTGTCTAAATACTTTCCTTTGATTAGATGAACTTTGAAAGAAATGGGTCTTTCTTCTTGCATTAAAAGAGCACCAGGTCCGTTTCCCGAGGCATCACATTCCACAATAAAGGGTTTTGTGAAGTATGGCATAGCTAAGATTGGTGCTTGACACATTTCCTCTTTAATATGTTCAAAGGTCTTTGTTGCTTCTCGAGTCCATGAAAATGCATCTTTCTTCAATAATGTTGTTAGAGGTGTTTCTATTCTCCCATAATTCTTAACAATATTGCGATAATCCCCTGTCAACCCAAGAAATCCTAGCAGTTGCTTTATGGATATGGGGATTTTCCATTCCTTAATGGCTTTAATTTTGTTAGGGTCTACCTTAACACCTTCATGAGATACAGTATGACTCAGATATTCCAACTCTTGTACTTCAAAGAAACATTTGGAGCGTTTTTCATATAATTGTTTCTCCTCCAATAGTTTGAGCACCCTGTCAACATGTTGAACACGATCCTTCCAAGCCTTGCTATAGATTAGTATATCATCAAAAAATACTAACACACATTTTCTAAGGAAGGGTTTGAAAATGGAATTCATCAAAACTTGAAATGTAGAAAGTGAAGTGGTAAGGTCAAAAGGCATGGCCAAAAATTCATAAAGACTCTCGTGAGTTATAAATGTTGTTTTTAGAATGTCTTTAGTCTTCGTTGTGATTTGATCTGGAATCAAGATCCAACTTGGTGAAGTAAATTGATCTATGCAATTCATACAATAATTCATGATGACAGGAATGGGAAATTTATCTTTAATAGTGATCTTGTTGAGCTTCCTATAATCCAGACACATGCGCCATGATCCATCCTTCTTGTGCACCAATACTACTGGAGCAAAGAAAGAACTTTGACTAGGTTGAATTAAACCAGCCTCTCGCATTTCTGCAACCATACATTCAATTTCATTGTTTTGGGCATACGGATATATGTAAGGCCTGATGTTTTGAGGAACACTTCTTGGAATCAAATGAATAACATGATCATGATCACGAATTAGGGGTATATAATTTAGGTAACCAAATTCTGATGAGCCTTAAAGGTTCACATGGTATACACTATTTAGGGACTATGTACCAGAGAAAAATTCCAATAGTTAAGAAATCACTACTTTTTTTCAGAAGGAAAAAAAAGTTGGCTTTTATTATTAATACCAGTACATCAAATCACCATAATTTCCAGATGCATTGTGCAACAAAGTGGCAATATTGTGCCAGAAACCATAATCCAGTGAGGAATGAGTCCCAATTCCCATGGACATGAACATTGTAATACCTCCATCTAATAACAACAAATAAACTAAGCATATTTCATATGTAAAACAACATGAGAAATAGTATATTTGAGGTATGCAAATCAAATAAAGGAAAGGGTGTCATCTTGTATCAATGTGCTCTATGAACCATGCTACCTTCTAGATTTAGCCAAATGTTAAAGATAACAAGAAAACATGGATTATCAACTCGGGAGCATCATGTCATCCTTAGAAATGATGTTGTTATCGACCAACAGAGTGAAATGTATCCATCCCACCACAGAAGTAATACCAATCTTCGACATAGCATCTATTATGGAGTTATGCTCCCGATGGATGTGATGGAAGGAAATGTGATGAAAAGACATCTTAAGATATTCAATGTGACAGATCCAGCCCTATAGATGTGGATGTGAGATAATAGAAATACCCTTCATGTTATTGATAAGAGCTTATGAGTCCCCAAAGATCTGGATGCTTTGAATGTCCAGAAACCTAGAAAACCGTAATAAACCCCATAGTGCGATGATTTCAGCCCACATGTTTGTGCCATTTCCCCCTGACCATAATATTTTAAATTGTTTTTTTTGAATTCACATGAAGCCATGCCCCACATCCACATGAGACAACTTGTGCAGCTCCATCAAAATATCATCACCCCCTACTGAATGTGTTGCTCAGCCTCTTAGAAACTTAATCTATATCCATGTCCTTCATTGCTCTGGTGGCCCCCCTGACATCCCATGCTTCTACTGTAGTTTCCTCTTCTGGTGAATAAAATCTTTCCTTCCTCTCTATCTCTTCTACTCTTTATTTATTCTTCTTCTTTCCTTCCTTCCAACATTCCTAAAAGTAGTGGTGGACCGAGTCTCAAGGCAATCCAATTGACTTTGAGTCTTTGTAGAGCCTACTTATATATGGGTGTTCTATTTAGTACCTCTCATTCTTTGAGGACAATGGTATTCTCTGATTTTTAGGCTGTAAGGCAAGGTGTTCCACCTCCTTTAGCAAGATTTCATACTATCATCTCCTAGAAAGCTAAACATATCTTCAAAGTGTGTGCCTTCTTGTTCTTGTGCAACAAGCTACCTAGGTGAAAGCTTAGGATCATTTGCAATGAGGTTGTGGGTGTTGATGATAGCCATTGGATTAGATTGTTCAGATCTGATCATAAGGGGTCTTGTCTCTTCTATTTACATTACCTTTTCCATCTTGGCAGATCTTGCCTCCTCATGATTCATCCATGATGCTAAGGCCATCAATTGCAAGATTCCTAGTTTTGAATTTGGGTCCCACACATTCAAATATGTCAATGCCAAGTTGTGTAGGTACAAATCAGACATTTTTTATCTATCTTCCAATGTGCTTTGATCATAGACATCAATGAATGGTCTATAGTCTTGCAATGGCATAGTGCCTCTCAGTGCTAAAGTCTTGATTTGGAATTGATGAGCCTCATAAATGGGTAATTATCTGGGCTCATTTTACCTCCTAACCTAGTCAAATCAACCATTCTCTTAGCTTATTGTATGATTTTTTGATTATATTTATGCTTATAGAGTGAGTTGAGTTAGTTATCATGCTATGTGGTCTAACATGTATTTAGTGTAGATTATTGATAGATTCTGAGGTCAAAGTCGAGGATCCAGTGGACAAATGGCAGCAATAACTCGAAGAGGACAAAGGATAGGACTTATAGGAGGGAACCCCCCTCATTTATTACCCCTCACCTTGAATTCCTCTTCATTTAGCTCGGAGTACAAGAAACCGAATCATGCACTAGAAGGCAGCGGAGCAAGTGGAGGATCACTGATAGTTATCTTGAGTTTTGGGAGCCAACCCTCCTTGATTTTAAGGAGGCTGTTGGTAGATTCAAATATATAAGTAGAGAGGCATAGCCCCTCACTAGGTTTGGATTTTTTCTTATGTAAACTCTGCTCAAATTTTGAGCTTATTATTTTGTGACAGTTTCATGTAAACTTGTTATTTTTTGATAATGAAGATGGAATACTTTTTGAGCTAGCATTGAGTTACTTCAGAGGGCTAAAGTTCTTGGTTTAGGGCCTAATCCAAGTAGCCAAGCTTCTCTTTACTTGTATTTTTATGCTTTACTTTAGTTTGTAGACTAATTTGTTGTTAGATGTATTTATTTCATGGTTAAGAATAGGTTGCTTTTGATGATTTAATAGTTTGCTTCCATTTGTGCTTTCTGAAGTAGGTTGAGCAGTGATTAAAAAAGATTCAAAAGGCTAGAAATAGTTCCTTGGCCTCTCTTCCTCCCTCCGGGACCATGATTTGAGGCAATGACCCTCTTGCTGCCCCAAAAAGATAGATTTTCCTCATTCATACGACTTCTAGTGTTCGCAGCTTTTTAATAGGTTAATAGTCCATTTTTTCTTTGCTTTAGATCTTCCTTGTCATGTTCACTTCCTAATTTGCAATAGTCCTCTTTCATGCTTTCCTTTCTTGCAGCATTTTTAGAATTTCCTTCCATAGATCATAGCTTAGACTATTTTGATGCAAAACTCTGTTTTTCTAGATGCACTCATTTCATTGCTTGCTTGATCTTCTAGGTTGACTGATAGTTCCTCTGCAATGGATCTCTTCTAGCAGTAGGATAGCTTATCATCCATCACATCCTCCATCTGATCCATGTGCTACAGGTCTCCAAAATCTCACCTCAATTCTACCTTAATTTCATTCATTTTCCATAGCACTTCTTCCTCTCTCCTTGAGAAAACCCAGTCATCTTTCTCTCTCTTGATGGTTCATGGTAGACCATAGGTGCCCTAACACCTCCTTCCAACCTTCATCCACCTTTTCCACCCATTCTCACACACTCAAAATATTAAAAATTTCTCTTGGCCTCCTCTTGTAGGCCTCCTGTAGTTTCCCTGTTTTCCTCATGTAGTTTCCATGTGTCCTCCTGTAGTTTTTCCGGTAGGCATTATTTTGAAGGCCAAGTGTGGGAAAAGCATCCAGAAGGCCACCTAAGATGACCTAGGACCCATTCACACTATCTTCCATCTTCCCAAGCTCCAAATCCACCCTTTAATGCCACCTGTTCACTGCCACATTCACACACAATAAATTATATGCATGTCAAATTCACATAAAAACACATAAAAATAAAAAAATATGTTTTTTGCTTATTTACTTCCAGAAATAGCATGGTTAGATGTTGTTTTCTTTCTTGATTAGGTAATGGCATTGCTTTCATGGTTTTCATAGTGTTTTTGGCAAAATTAGAATTAGCTTGCTAATTAGGTTTTACTAGGTCTTGCTTTACATTCCAGTGTTTTTCCTTTTTGCAACCAAAATAGCCTCTGTAGAGTAATCTTTCTTCTTTCATTACAGATAGAGCTTATTCTGAGATTTATAGAAGTTGGCTTGATCTCCTAGTGATCTTGCGCCGATTGACCAAGTGACAACATGTAGTAATAACTAGTTCTTGTGCATACAACACCGACGCTTCCAAGTTTGTTACGAACTACCAGGTTGATAAAAGTAAAGTTGGCAGCCCAGGAGTTGCAGCATTCTTGCTGCAATACTGGTACTCACCAATTTTTGGTGTCGTTGCCAGGGAAGCGTCAGAGTATTCCATTATTACTACTTTCTTCTATTTCTTCTTGCAACATTCTGCTAATAGTTTATTTTAGCAAAAGTAGACTAGTCATTGCCTTTCTTTCAGTTCTGCATTTCCTTTCTTTCTTTTCCAATTCTGCAAATTTCATTTCACCAAAAGTAGACTAGTCATTTCCTTTCTTTCCATTCTGCATTTAATTGCTTTCCTTTTCAATTTTGCAAATTTCCATTCAGTAAGTTCATTTCAGCTACTTGCAATTTATTTTTTTCAATCACAATTTGAGTTTCTGTAGGTACTATCAGTGTGGGGAAAAGAAAAAAACTAGCCAAAAAGATTTATTTTCATGCCTCATAGGAATAGAGATAACTCAGGAAAGTTTTTGCCCAACACCCCCTCTGCTTCACACAACTAACCTTCTCTTTTCTTCGGTGACTGCAATCAAGAATAACCCTTAGGTGAACATCTAGACATATTTGAAGAACCTATAGGGGAAGAAGAAGAAGAAAACATTCCTCAGGAGCCAATGGCTGAAAATAGAAATGCTAGGGGAAATGGAGAAATAATAGAGGGTACCTTTCCCATTCAGGAGACCAATGGGGACACCAAAATGAATAATATAAGTCCTTCAGCCCTACCTCACTTCCATGGCCTGACTACATAAGATCCTAACACCTTCTTGTTTCAGTTCGTTGTAATCTGTCAAACTTATGACTATGCAGAAGACGAGCAAAAGTTGAAACTATTCCCTTCTACTCTCAAGGATGCAACATTGTGTTGGTTCACGGGGTTACCTGGGAATAACATCACAACTTGGGCTCAGATGCAGCACACCTTTAACAACAAGTATCGAGACTATTGTAGGTCAAAAGATACTAAAGAAGAAATCTTCCGAATGACCATGGGAAGTGATGAGTCCCTGGAAGACAATGAAGAGAGGTTCCAACTCAATTACAAAAGGGTCAGGTGTACACTTGACCCTGAGTCTCTGAAGTTGGTCCTGCTCAGGGGAATCTGGGAAGACCTTCTAGACACCCTCCATCTACTCACCAAGGGAGACATTTACCAACTATCCTATGAGGACATAAAGACTGTTTTTAGAAACCATTCTAGAGTAGCCAGAAAGAAAGGTAGGGGGGTTAACCCATAGCCAGTACATCTTCTTCTAGTTCATCCATAAAAGGGGAAATTGGAAGCATGCTAGAAGATTTCAAGAGTGAGATGCTGCAGACTCTTTCCATGCAAATGGATACCTTACATATCAAAAGAGAGAAAGATGAAGTAGAGATGGCTTTAGCCATTTCTTGTCTTAGGTGCACCAGGAGGCATCTTAGGAATGAGTGCCCCTTGAACTCTATAGAGGTCTGCTCAGTCTGCGAAGAAAATCATTCTACAAATAAGTACCCTTCCTTGCCTAGTCTTAAAGCTGTATACCAAGGGGCCGAAGGAGCCACTGAACAGATATATTACATAAACCAAAGAAGGCCGCATGGACCTAGACCATACCAGTAGGGGATGCAACGGACATCTCAAGCATACTACCACCCCAACCAAGTCAGCTCCATACCTTCTTGGGGCCCCCTGCTCATCCTTCCTGGTCCACACCTCCTCCTTGGTCCTTCACATCTCAATATCATGCCCAACTAGCCGGTCATTCATTTCAACCCTATGCTCAACCACAACCTCAGTGGAATGCATCTCATTGGGGGTGGAGGCCCTAATACAACTCTCCTCTCGCTCTTCTGCCTCCACCACCTGCCCAACCACAACTGTTACCTGCTGCTCCACCAAGGCAACCCCAAATGCCTACCCAACCAAATCCGAACCCGAACAACAGACAAGCTCAACAAGTGTATAGTGGGGAACCATCATGCCAAACTTACGTTGTGGAGATTCAAGAAATCAACTTGCAATTTGGGAAAGTTCTCCTAGATAGCCAGCCTCCACCCAGGGAGGTTGAGGAAGATAAAGAGGAAAGTGAACCTAAAGAAAATCCACCCTTTCCTAAGAGACTATCCATGACAATCCAGCCTACCCCAGAAGAGACTAAACTCTTGGGAGAATTGAAACATTTATGTGTCAAGATACCACTTCTCCAAGCCATAAAAGATGTACCTATCTATAATAGGTTGATCAAAGAGAAGTGCTTTAGGCATCTAGGAAGGCGCAAGAGAGATGGCCCAACCATCAATGTCATAGGACAACTGTTCGACCTGATGTTGGGACAAGTAATCTATCCAAAATATCTGGATCTTGGAATCCCAGTAGTTGATGTCCACATCAATGGCACAATGGTCCCACATACCTTGATTGATCTGGGAGCTGCCATTAATGTGATGACGAAGGATACAATGCTCAAACTTAACCTCCACGGCTCCTTGAGGAAGACAACGCCAATACTACAGCTAGCAAACTACTCCACCATGACCCCTGAGGGGATTATGGAAGATGTATTGGTCTCTGTTGATTCTTGGGAGTACCCTTCTAATTTCCTAGTTCTCCAGACAAAGGTAAAGCTCTTTGGAAATCCTCTCATTCTAGGAAGATCCTGGTTAGCTACAGCCGATTCCTACATCAGTTGCTGAGTTGGGAACATGACCATCAAGAACGGGCATATGTCCAAGAAGTTAACCTTATATCCTCCTGCCCAACCCTTGCTATAACATGATCTACCTCTCTAGTTGGAGGATGAGGATGAGGATGAAGTTTATTCTACACCGCTTTGTGCATTTGAAATCGCCATGGGAGGAAAACCACAAGATAAGGATGATATGATTGAAAATTTGATTCAGAATCCACCTCCCAGTGTATCACCATTAGAGGACATAGGAAGAGAAACCCAAAACAGCCCCTCAACTGATCTCTATGTGGCCGACTCTACTTCTCTCCATGTCAAAAATATAGATTTCGGCCCAGAAAGAACATTGAAAATCAATCCATCCCTATCTCCTTCCCAGGAGAAGGAGTTATGCAGCCTACTGAGAAAACATCTAGATGCCTTCGCTTGGAGTTATAAGGAGATGAAGGGAGTGCACCCTTCAGTATGTACTCATCATATATACATCAAGGAAGATTGCAAGCCGGTCAAGTAACCTCAAAGGAGGATGAACCCCGCACTTAAAGATATTGTTAAGGAAGAACTATAGAAATTGCTTGATCCAGGATTCATCTATCCCATTTATGACAGTGAATGGGTCTCTCCTTTGTTGCTAGTGCAAAAGAAAAATGGTAAGTGGAGAATCTATGTTGACTATCAGGAATTGAACAAAGCCACTAAAAAGGACCACTTTCCTTTACCTTTCATAGATCAAGTGTTAGACAGTCTGGCAGGGAAGAAGTTTTTCTCCTTTCTAGATGGGTTTAGCAGGTACAATCAGATTCAAACCAGCCCAAAAGACCAAGATAAGACCACTTTTACTTGTCCTTGGGGTACCTTTGCATACTGGGTCCTTCCTTTTGGTTTGTGCAATGCTCCAGCCACTTTCCAAAGAGCGGTATTGAGTATATTTTTTGAACTGGTTCATGATGCAGTAGAAATATACATGGATGATTTTACTCCTTATGGCTCTGACTTTCAGGAAGCTTTATCTAGCATAGGAAAAGTTCTAGATAACTGTATTGAGATGAACCTATCCCTTAGTTTGGAAAAATGTGAATTTTTGATGACTGAAGGGACCGTGCTAGGTAATGAAATATCTCAACAAGGACTGTAGGTGGACCCCAACAAAATTTCCATCATCCAAAGGGTCCCACCTCCTCAAAAATTGAGAGATATCAGAAGTTTCCTAGGCTTAGCTGGATATTACAAAAGATTCATTAAAGACTTCAGCAAGATAGCCTCTCCTTTTTTTGGCCTCCAGGAAAAGATGTTGAGTTCATACGGTCAGACAACTGTCAAGAAGCCCTAGATACCTTGAAAAGCAAGCTAGTGACTGCCCCAATTCTCAAAAGCCCAAACTGGGCCCTACCCTTTCACATTCGCACAAATGCCTTGAACAAAGCAATAGAAACATCAGGACAAGTTGATGAAAAGTTACCATATGCCATATACTTTATAATAAAAAACTTGTCAAAGGCAGAGTTAAACTACACAGTGACCGAGAAGGAACTCCTAGCTATTGTGCATTCCTTAAACAAATTCAGGCATTATATCACATGCTATCAAACCTTTGTGCATACTGATCAAGCTACAATTAGATATTTAATGAACAAACCAGATGTAAATTCTTGCATTATTAGATGGTTGCTTTTACTACAGCAGTTTGATTTGACAATTATTGATAAGCCTCGTAAATAGAATGTTGTTGCTGATTTTTTGTTTTGAGTGAATTTTCCTGCAGGTGAAGAAGGAATGGTGGATGACCAAATGCTAGATGAACACCTACTTGCTATATAAGTACTCTCTCCATGGTTTTCTGATATATCAAACTACTTGGTCTCAGCACAGTTCCCACCACACCTGTCCTCAAAAGAGAAAAGCAAGATAGTAAGGAAAAGCACCCATTTCACCTAGATTCGGGGCAATCTCTTCAAAATTGGCCCAGATAAGATCTTGAAAAGTTGTGTCAGGGAGGAGGAAGTCTTTGACATCCTCCTGACCTGTCATGACAGGCCTTGTGGAGGTCATTTTGTCGCAAAGAGAACCACCTTCAAGATATTGCAAGCAAACTACTACTGGCCCACTCTTCATTAGGATGTGAGGAGATACACGATCCAATGTGATCAGTGTCAGAGGATGGGGAAACCCACTCCAAAGGATGAAATGCCCATGCAACCTTAGGTGACCTTTGAGCCATTTGAGAAGTGGGGCATGGACTTTGTGGGACGTATCAACCCCCCTTCCAAGCAGAAGTGGTACATCATTGTGTGCACCGACTACCTAAAAAAGTGGGTAGAGACAAAAGAAATCAAAGCAGCAACAAAAGAAAAAGTAGCTGATTTTTTGCAAGACAACATATTCTACAAGTTCGGGTATCCGAGAGAGTTGGTCATAGACCAAGGCAGTCAGTTCACTTCCAACTTAATTGAAGACCTGCTCACACATCATAAGATCAAGCATAGGACTTCCGCCCCTTACCATCCACAAGCCAATAGGCAAGTGGAGGTCACTAACAGAGCTTTGGAAGGGATCCTAACCAAGGTAGTGAGCAGCAGCTGAAAAGACGTGGCAGACAGATTAGTTGAGGCCACTTGGGCCTACAACACGACATGGAAGACCACCACCGGGTTCACACCCTATGAACTGGTCCATATGAAGAAGGATTTACTGTTAATACAGTTTGAATTCAATACCCTATCGATAGCAGCTCAGCTGGACCTAGACCTCAGTCATGCACAGAAGGAAAGGTTACTTCAGCTCAATGGATTGGATGAACACAGATTGCAGGCCCTTATCCATACAAAGGTAGTTCAGCTTCAGAGAAAGACATGGCATGACAAAAATATCAAGGAGAAGCAATTCCAAGAGGGAGATTGGGCACTACTCTATGATTTAAGATACAAATATTTCAAAGGAAAGTTGAGGACAAGATGGCTAGGACCCTACACTGTGGAGAAATGCAATGACAATGGTTCAGTTCTGATTAGAACCATTGATGATGAAGCCATCCCCATGCTTGTTAATGGAAATCGGTTGAAAGTCTATAAGAAATCCCTCTCGAAGCGAGATTTCATTGAATATTTGAATAAAATAGTGATAGTAGTGGAGCATGTTTTAGCTTCCACTTCACCCACTGACTGAAGAAAAGAAAAAATAAAAAATAAGGACTTAAGTGAAAACCTCCATGAGGCGCTTGAGTCCCATCATTGGGTTGAAAACCTCTTCTGAGGCAGCCTAGTGATGAAAAAAATAAAAATAAAAATAATATCCCTGGGTGAAAACCTCCCTTGGAGGCGCCCATGGCAGGAAATTAAGGTGAAAACCTCTCTGAGGCGCCCTAGTTGTTTTAAAAAAAAAAATAAAGAGAATTTTTTTTTTGTTGCATTACAAGTTTGTAGGAGGACTATAGGAAGTAGAAGAAGGTGCCAAGGGAGCCCTAACATTCACACCAACACCTATCTCACCTTTTCCACACCTTCCTCCATATTTGGCATCTCTTTCACCCCACTGTACTTTTTCTTCTAAAACTGTGTTTTCTACAGGAGGCTCCTGTAGGAATTATAGAGAGCCAAAAATGTCTGTAGAAGGAAATTTGAGGGAATATGAGAGCTTCATGAGGAACTTTTTATCCCTCTTACCACCTTCAAGCCTCCTTTCTATCATTTCCAAGCCTGCATCACACCCCCAAGCATCATTTATTTTCCTATCCAAGAAAACATAGAAAAAAACAGTTTTCCAATATGAAAAAAAAAACAAAAATAAAAAAAGGAAAAAGGCACCAATAACCATACATGAAGCTTGCCTATTTTCCCTCCATCATGCATGACACCTATGGCATTATTCTTGAGCTCCAAGCATAGGCAAAAGCTGACGTTTCAAGGGGAGAAGAAACTACAGGAGCTCCTGTAGGAATTCCTATAGCAGCTGATCCCATAGAAGTCTAGCACCAACAACAGGAGAGTGCACATATGAAGGTTGGAATGGCACATGCAACCCAACTCCAGCAAAAGTAGACCCTGCAAAAATACAAAACCACACATTAGCTAGCAATGACAGCATGCATGGAGAAGAATGAAGGCATGCAACAGAGAGAGCCACAACACCTCACAACAAATACACTCAGATCACAGGTAAGTAACTAAATCACTCCTCTGTTTGCATTTGTGTAATAAGGAGTCATACGAAGGCAATGAAATGGTTGAGATCATAGAAAATTTTAGGGGCGAATGTTCGCCCTTTGGCGAAATTAAGGGGTTTTAAATTTTTAGTGGGCGAATATTTTGTATCAGAGATCTGCCTGATAATATTAAGGACACCATCAGGCAAGATTGTGCTGTGGTCCTTAGGAAGGCTAAACCCCCTCGGAGGAACCTCAGTAAGGAGGAGTTCTATGCCCTTAAGTCCTTAAATCAGAATGAGGATATTGTGGTCCTTAAGGCGGATAAAGGAGGGGCTACGATCATCCTCAACAAAGACGATTACCGTAGGAAAATGTTAGATCATCTTCACAACAGTGGCGGTTATAAAAAACTTGCAAAAAACCCTCTAAAGAAAATCTCTAGGACAATGGCTCACACCATCAAGTCTAGTAGCTCGGTGGGTGCCCTGTCCCGTAAGCTCATTGAGAGCAATCCCATCGCTCCTAGAATCTATGGGGTGCCTAAAATCCACAAGGAAGGGGTACCTCTGAGGCCTATCGTCAACACCATCGGAGGTCCGACCTACCTTTTGGCCAAGTTTCTGGCTCTTAAGCTTAAGCCCCTGGTTGGCCACTCTGAGTCCTTCATGAAGGACTCTGCATCCTTCATCATGGATCTCAAGGATATTAGGCTTGACCCTGAGGACATTCTAGTCAGCTTTGATGTGGTCTCCTTGTACACTTGCATACCTATAAAAGAGGCCATGGAAGTGATCTATCGCTTAACAGATCCGGATACCGCTCATCTGGTTGAAGTATGTCTCACTTCCACGTTCTTTTGTTTCGAGGGTGAGTTCTTCGAGCAGACCTGTGGTGTTTCCATGGGTTCCCCCCTCTCCCCGATCGTGGTGAATCTCTTTATGGAAGATTTCGAGGCCAAGGCTCTTGCCTCGGCTCGTCTCCCTCCTAAGCTTTGGAAGAGGTAAGTTGACGTGTAATGTCATCTGGTCCCATGGCCATGAGGAGCTGGATTGTTTCCTGGATCACCTCAATGGCCAGTCCTCAGCTATTAAGTTTACCATGGAAAAAGAGGTCAATGGCAGCCTCCCTTTCCTGGATATTCTTATTTCTAGGAAGAAGGACGACTCTCTCTCCCACGCGGTGTTCCATAAGAAAATGCACACAGAGCAGTATCTTCACGCCGATTCCCATCATTTCCCTGCTCAGAAGATGGGTGTTCTTAACACTCTGGCCACGCGTGCCCTCAGGATTTCGGATAATGAGAACCTGGATAGAGAGAGATCCCACCTCCTTGATGTCTTTGTGGAAAACGGATATAGTAGGAACCTAGGTCGGAAGGCTTTCCTTAAATCCTCTAAAAATGCATTGATTAAGAAAGAGCCTAAGGAGCGCCATCTAGGTTTCCATCTTCCCTATATCCAAGGGACCACAGACAAGATTGCGCGGATCCTTAGAAAGTTTGATATTCCCTCCACCTTCAGGCCCCTCAGAACCATCTGTAATTCCCTGCGGTCGGTGAAGGATCCTGTCAACCCCAAAGACATGAAGGGTGTTTATCTGATTCCTTGCTCTTGTGGGACACCCTATATAGGGGAAACATGGTGCTCCATCTAGCAGAGGATTTGCGAGCATGCAGCAGACCTGAGGCATGGAAGAACAAAATCCTCAGCCCTAGTAGAGCATGTGGACAAGACTAAGCATCATGTCTGCATCGAGGAGGCCAAAGTCATTGCCAGGGTGGATTGGTTCCATCATCGCAAGTTAAGGGAAGCTATTGAAATTGAGCAAAGACCCAACAATCTCAACAGAGATGATGGTTGGGAGGTTAGTAGAAGTTGGATCCCCGCCCTATCATCTTAGGGTTTCTTCCTTCCCCCTCTGTTCATCCAGGGTGCTTTCTTCATGGTCGTATAGTTTAATATTTTCGAGTATTCAAATATATATCGCTAGCAGTTTTATATTCTTACCTATATATTTTGTTCCTCCTGTATTTATTTATGATTACTATTATTAATATATATACATTTAATTTGATTTTATGTAGTTGTATGATTTTTTGATGAGGGTCCCTTTCTTGTGCTGGTAGTTAATTAGTTTATTCATAAGGTCATTATTATTGGTGTATCTAAACTATGATGTATTCTTATATTTATGTTATTGTCATTTTATTTTTATTTGTGATTACTACAATTTAGTTATTTATTTTCAGCTCCTTAAACT